>JAQZBX010037091.1:0-11116 GCA_029593785.1 Cabassous unicinctus | reverse complement strand
ACACAGATTGGCAGAATGGATAAGGAAACATGACCCAACTATATGCTGTCTACAAGAAACTCACCTTAAGCCCAGGAATGCAAAGAGGTTGCAAGTGAATTGTTGGAAAACTATTTTACATGTAAGCAATACCCAAAAAACCACAGGAGTAGCTATACTAATATCGGACAAAAGAGACATTAAATGGAAACTATTGGATGAGACAAAGAAGAACACTATACTTTAATAAAAGGAGTAATATATCAAGAAGAAAAAGCAATCATGAACAGTTACACAGCTAACAAAAATACATGAGGCAAACATTGGAAAAAGGACAAGGGGCCCCAAATAGCCAAAAACATATTGAAAAAGAAAAACAAAATTGGAGGAAACATGCTACCTGATTTTAAAGCATACTACAGAAGAGCTGGAGTTCCAGGAAAAATAGCATCAATGTAGGTAGGTGCTGCTCAGCTCTTTCACAAAAAACAGCACAGGAGGGGCAAAATCCTACTCAAGTGAGCTGTTTTGGGAATCCACAGAGCAGGGGACTGCAAAGCATCATTCAGGAGGGATCTAGACAAAGAGAGAAAGAGCCCAAGGGAAAACTGTGAGTTGCTCACCGTGGCAGATGGCTAAGCCCCACCCTCAAGGCAAATAGCTTCTGTGGAAACCCTGGCTCTCACCAGCCAGCTGAGTGGGAGGGAGCATTCCCTGGGAAGAAGAGGGTCTGGCAAAAGGTTGAGAGTGGTGTCTTTTCTGTGGGTTTGGCCACCTGAGCCCCCTTTGAATCTTGGTGCCAGCCAGCACTGCAGTCGCCTTGGGCACATGGGAGGGGGAATCTGCTCAGGCAGGTTGTCACATGCAGCCACCCTGGGAGGGAGGAACTTGGTCAGGGAGGGGGCAGAGACAGGCAACTAACAATCCCAAGACCTGAAAACTGTTAGAAGTCCAACTTGCCTAAGGGAAATGGGGGCAAGAAGAGCCAGATAAACTTTCAAAAGCCTATTTAGTCTATAGAGCTGCTGTAGCACAGTGGGAAAATTCCTGCCTTGCATGTAGAAAGGCTCTGGTACCTCCTAAGAGAAAAGATCCAGGGAGAGATAAGGCATGCAGCTAGCACATTATAACAGGGAACTTATAGTCTGAGTTTCTACAGTTTTGTTTTATGTTTTTTATTTGGATTTTTTTTTATTTTTCCTTTATTTTATTCCCTAAAACTGGATACATCACCTGCGGAAGGCAGGCTGCAGGGTGATTAATTGATGAACACCAGCAGCCTGAGATGATCCCCAGGGACCTAAGAGGGAAGGCTGTTTTTCTTGGTTTGTTTCTTTTTTGCTGTTTTGTTTCTTGTTTGGTCTTTTCCCTTTCTTTGTTTCCTTTTTTCTTTTACATATTTTTTAACCCACTTTATTTCTCTTCTTTCCTTCATTTTTCTGTCTTCAGACTTCTGTTTCCTTTCTTCCATTTCACCACTTCTTTGTTCTTACTTATTTCTTTTTCTCTCACTCTCCTTTTTTTCCCTTCTATTCTCTTCTCATCTGTCCACTCTTTTAATTCATTCAATCTTTTCTCTATATTTTGTTTCTTGTTTTACTTTTTTCTACTCATCTATCTGACCTTTTAATTCATTCTATTTTTATCTCTCTATTTTGTTTCTCACCTCTTTTTATTCTTATTCCTTAGTATTTTTTAATGATTTTTTTACTCATATTATTTAGTTTCCTAGCTCTTGCATGGTTCCTCTTCTACCTTTTTGTATTATTATTATTTCTATTCTTTTACATTTCTTATCTCTTTCCTTTTCTCTATACTAATATTTTTTTCCAAGGGACCAAAGACAACTGCAAGGATATAGAATAAGAAGAACCAAGTATCAAAAATTAATCTTACCCCACAAAAAGAAACAACAAAATAAAACCCTAGAGTAGAAAGAGAAGCTAACCAACCAAATAAGGCAATCAAGGTAAACAGATGCTAAACATCAACAAAAAAATTAAAAGCCATACTAAGAAAAAGGAAGACATAGCCCAGTCTAATAAACAAACTAAAAAGCAGGAGGAGATGCAGAATGTGGAACAACTAATCAAAGATGTCCAAACAAATATCATGATTCACCTTAATGAAGTGAAGGAGGAGATAAAGGATATTAAGAAGACACTGGGGAAACATACTGAAGAAATTGTACACGTACTTAAAAAGATAATGGACCTGATGGTGATGAATGGCACAAATGAAAGTAATCAAAAATACATGGGAAGCACATAACAGCAGATTTGAACAAGAAGAAGAGTGAATCAGTGATACGGAAGATAGTACAGCTGAAAATCAGACAGATAGTAGAACAGATAGATAAAAAGATAGAAAACTCCAGCAGGGACTTAAGAATTTGAATGACAACATGAAATGCACAAACATATGCATTATAGGCATCCCAGCAGGAAAAGAGAAGAGAGAGGGGACAGAAGGAGTATTGGAGGAAATAATGGCTGAAACTCCCAACACGATTGAGGAAGATGGACGTACATGCCCAGGAAATGCAGCACACCTGAAACAGTATAATTCCTAACAGGCCTAACCCAAGGCATACACTTGTCAAATTGTCCAATGATCAAGACAAAGAGATAATACTGAAAGCAGAAAGAGAAAAGAGATACATCACATACAAGGGAAGCTCAATAAGACTAAGTACTGATTTCACATCTGAAGCCATAACATTGAATGTTAATGGATTAAACTCTCCAATCAAGAGACACAGATTGGAAGCATGGTTAAGGAAATATGACCCATCTATATGCTGTCTACAAGAAACTCACCTTAGACCCAGGGACTCAAGAAGGCTGAAAGTGGATGGTTAGAAAACAGTTTTGCATGCAAACAATAATCAGAAAAGGGCAGGAGTAGCTATACTAATATCAGACAAAATAGACTTTAAATGAAAAATTGTTGTAAGAGACACAGAAGGACACTATATATTAATAAAAGTGGTAATCTATTAAGAAGAAAGAACAATCATAAACATTTATGCCCCTAACGAGGGCACCTCAAAATACATGAGGCAAAACTAAGTGGAGAAATAGATGCTTCAGCAGTTATATAGGGGGAATTTAATACACCATTATCACCATAAGACAGAATATCTCAACAGAGGATAAATAAAGTAACAGAGACCTTTAATAATACATTAGAGGGTCTGGACCTAATAGACATACACAGAACATTGCACCCAAATACAGAGGGATATACACTCTTCTCTAGTGCACGTGGATCATTCTCCAAGATAGACCACAGGCTAGGCCACAGAACAACTATCAATAAATTCAAAAAGATTGAAATTATACAAAGTAATTTCTCTGACCACAATGGAATGAAGCTGGAAATCAGTAAGGGGCAGAGAACCAGATTAAGCAGAAAGATATGGAAGTTAAATAACACACTCTTAGACAATCAGTGGCAAAAGAGAAAATTGCAAAAGAAATAAGTAACTACCTTAAAACAAACGAAAATTAGAACACAATGTATCAATACCTATGGTATGCAGCAAAAGCAGTGCTGAGAGGGAGATTCATAGTCATAAAAAAAACTACATTAAAAAAGAAGAAAGAGCTAAAATCAAAGACCTACTGCACACCTGGAGGAATTAGAAAAAGAACAACAAACTAACCCCAAAGCAAGTAGAAAGAAGAAAATAACAAAGATTAGAGCAAAGCTAAGTGAAATTGAAAATAAGAAAGCACTACAAAAAATAAACAAAACAAAAAGCTGGTTCTTTGAGAAGATTAAGAAAATTGACAAACCCTTAGCTAGACTAACAATGAAAAACAGAGAGAAGATGCAAATATATAAAATAAGAAACAAGGAAGGGGATATTACCACTGACCCCACAGAAATAAAGAATATAATAAGGATACTTTGAAAAATTGTATGCCAACAAGATGGACCATTGAGAGGAAATGTACAAATTCCTAGAAACACACAAACAGCTTACATTGACAAAAGGAGAAATTGATGAACTCAACAGACCAATCACAAGTAATGAGATAGAATTAGTCATCAAAAACCTCCCAACCAAAAAGAGGCCAGAACAAGACAGCTTCACAGGTGAATTCTACCAAACATACCATAAAATTACATCAATCCTGCTTAAACTATTCCAAAACATAGAAGTGGAGGGAACATTGCTTAACTTATTCTATGATGCCAACATCACCTTCATACCAAAGCCATATAAAGGTGCCATAAGAAAGGAAAACTACAGACCAATCCCTCTAATGAAACTGGATGCTAAAATCCTCAACAAAATACATTCTAATCATATTCAACAACACATCAAATGAATTATAAACCATGACAAAGTGGGTTTCATCCCTAGTATGCAAGGATGGTTCAACATAAGAAAATCAATGTAATACATTACATTAACAGATCGAAAGAAAAAAATCACATGATCATCTCTACTGATGCAGAAAAAGCATTCAACAAAATACTGCATCCTTTCTTGATAAAAAATGCTTTAAAAATAGGAATTAAAGGAAACTTCCTCAACATGATAAAGGGTATATATGAAAAACCCACAACTAACATCATATTAATGGTGAAATCTGAAAGCTTTCCCTCTAAGACCTGGAACAAGACAAGGATGCCCTCTTTCACTGCTTTTATTTAGGATTGTGTTAGAAGTCCTTGCTTGAGCAGTTAGTCAAGAAAAAGATATACTAGGCATCCATATTGGAAAGCAAGAAGTAAAAATTTCACTGTTTGCAGATGACATGATCTTATACATAGAAAGCCCTGAGAAATCTACAACAAAGCTTCTAGAGCAGATAAGTGAGTTCAGTAAAGTTACAGGTTATAAAATCAATGTGCAAAAATCAGTAGCATTTCTGTACACCAATAATGAGCAATTTTAGGAGGAAATCAAGAAAAAAATCCCATTCACAATAGGAACTAGAAGAATCAAATAAATAAGAGTAAATTTAACGAAAGATGTAAACAACTTGTACACAGAAAAATACACAACACTGTTAAGGGAAATCAAAGAAGACCTAACTAGATGGAAGAATATTCCCTGTTCATGGATAAGAAGACTAAACATCATTAAGATGTCTATCTTACACAAACTGATTTACAGATTTAACACAAACCCAATAAAAATTACCACAGCATTTTTTACTGAATTGGAAGAGCTAACTAGGGAATTTATTTGGAAGGGTAAGAAGCCTCAAATAGCCAAAGACATGTTGAAAAAGAAAAATGAAATTGGAGAATTCATTCTACCTGACTTTAAAACATATTACATAGCTACATTGGTCAAAATTGCATGGTATTGGCACAAGGATAGACATACTGACCAATGGAACTGAACTGAGAATTCTGATATAGATCCTCACATATACAGTCACCTGATATTTGACAAGGCCACCAAGCCTATTCAACTGGCAGAGAATGGCCTCTTCAACAAATGGTGCTTGGAGAACTGGGTATCCATATCTAAAAGAATGAGAGAGAAACACCATCTCACATCTTATACAAAAATTAACTCAAGATGGATCAAAGATCTAAATATAGGGTCAAGACCATAAAGATCTTGGAAGATAATGTGTGGAAGCATCTATAGGATCTAGTATTAGGAAATGGTTTCATGAACTTTATACCCAAAGCATGAGCAATGAAAGAAAAAATAGATAAATGGGACCTCCTCAAAATTAAAAAGTTTTGCACCTCAAAGGAGTTTGTCAAGAAAATGAAAAGGCAGCCTACTCAATGGGAGAAAATATTTAATAACCATATATCTGATAGGGGCCTAATATCCAGCACATATAAAGAAATCCTACATCTCAAAAAATAAAAAGACAAACAACCGATTTTTAAAATGGGGAAGATTCCAACTTTTGGCAATAGTGAATAATGCCGTTATGAACATTGGTATGTCTTTACTTTCAATTCTTCTGGGTATATACCCAGCAATAGAATTGCTGGGTCATATGGCAGTTTTATAGTTAGTTTTTTGAGGAACTGCCAAACTGTCCTCCACAGTGGCTGGATCATTCTACATTCCCACCAGTAGTAGAAAGTGTTCCTTTTCTTCCACATCTTCTCCAACACTTATAGTCCTCTGTTTTTTTAATAGCCACCATTCTAATGGGTGTAAGATGGTATCTTATTGTAGTTTTGATTTCCATTTCCTTAATAGCTAGTGATGCTGAGCATCTTTTCATGTGATTTTTAGCAGTTTGTATTTCTTCCTTTGAGAAGTGTCTTTTCAAGTTGCTTGCCCATTTTTTAAATGTGTTGTTATTGCTGTCCCATTAGAGAATGTGGCAGATCTCTCCAGGATGGAAATCTCATGTTTCTTTGGTTATTGTGTGGATCTCAACCCACTGTGACAATGCCCCATGAGCACTTGCACACATTCATATGCCTTATAGGTATGCCCCAGATGAACCTCCTCCCATGCATTCCCCCATTTCTGACACCCTGAACCAATGATCCTCCCCTGCCACAGTTGTAACCCTTCTGTGATCCAAAACTTCTTGAAAATTGAAGCCAACAAATAACCAAATACAATTAATAAGAAAATGATGTAATAATGATGGTTTTTAAAATAATGAATAAAATAAGGAAATTTTTATATTATTCCAGGAGATCACTAGGAGTATTAGTGCCACTCCCATCTCCAACCCTTGATTCCTGTACCCATGAATTCTGGCTATGAGAGAAACAGCACCATAGAGTGGACACTGATCTGGAGAATACACAGCTCCCTGGAGAACATTGCCCCAGCCCTGTAAGGTGTTGCCAACTAGTTGGCACCATAATTGAGTCTTCAAAAGGCCATTCCATCATTCTATCAATCCAGTTGCTTCAGGAGGATACGGAACATGGTAAGACCAGTGGATTCCATTGGTATGTGCCCATTCCTGCACATCATTTGCTATGAAGTTCCTAGACCAGGAGAAATGCTGTGAATGATGGATATAGGCCATTATACATTTTGTCAAAACCTATAAAATTGTGTGGTGCAAAGTGTAAACTATAATGTAAACTATAGACCATGGTTAGTAGCAATGCTTCAATATGTAGCAATGCTTCAATATGTGTTCACCAATTGTAACAAATGTACCACACTAATGAAAGATGTTGTTAATGGGGAAAAGTGTGAGAGGGGAAAGGAGCAGGATATATGGGAATCCCCTTATGTTTTCAATGTAACGTTTATGTAATCCAAAGCTTCTTTAAAAATTAAATTAAAAAATAAAAAATAAAAATAAATAGTATCAATAGCTAAAAAATAATGTAAAATAAAATATATATAACAGGAAAAGAAGAAGTAATGCTGTGTGGAATACCATTGTGGTGGATTAGGTATTCTGCAAGTCCACAGATGGTAGTTTTGGTCAAATCACTGCATGCAGGGAAGGCAAACCCATATCCAGGGTGTCTATCCCAGTTAGAATAAATGGCTGCCTCTTCCAAGATGGAAGTGATCCAATGTACTCAACCTGCTGCTGCCAGGTAGCAAGCTGATCACCTTGGGGAATGGTGCCATATCACGGACTGTGTGTGTGTCTCTGCTGCTGGTAGATTGAGCACTAAGGAATGGCTGTTTTTAGATTCACCTTGTTGAGGGCAAGTCCATGTTGCTGAGCCCATGCATAACCTCCATCAGTAACACCATGTCCACTTTGTTCATGAGCCCATTGGGCAATAACAGGAGTGGCAAGAGAAAGAGACTGAGTGCTACAACAGAATGTATCCTCTTATCCACTTGATTATTAAAATCTTCCTCTGCTGAAGTCACCCTCTGGTCAAAATTCATGTGGGACACAAATATTTTCATGTTTTTTCCACTCAGAAAGTTCTATCCACATACCTCTTCCCCAGATCTCATTGTCACCAATTTCCCAATCACAGTCCTTCCAAGTGTCTGACCATTCAGCCAAATGATTGACAACAGCCCATGAATCAGTATATAAATGTACCTCTGGCCATTTCTCCTTCTAAACAAATTGAACCACATGCACTGCTTGAAGTTTTACACACTGGGAGGATTTCCCTTCACTGATCCCAGAAAGGGGATGCAGTGCTGCAGTTGTCCACTGTTGGTGGTACCAGGATATTGTACAGAATCATCTGTAAACCAGGCCCCAGTTTTCTCTTCCTCAGTCAACTTAAGGTAAGGAACTTCCCAAGAGGCCATAGCTTGGGCTGGGAAAGAGAAGGTAATGTGGCAGGAGTGGTGGCCATGGGCATTTGGGCTACTTCCTCATGTAACTTAATTGTGATTTCAGGACCTGTTCAAGCCCTATCTCATATATACCACTCCATTTTATGATGGAGTGCTGCTGCGCATGCCCAACTTTATGGTTTAGCTGGTCAGGCAACACCCATATAATGATAGCAAATCAGGTTTCATGAAAATATGGTAGCCCGGTTAAGCATCTGGTCCTCACTAATGTCCATTAGCAGGACAAAAGCTGTTTCTCAAAAGAGAGTCATTAATGCAGAAGATGACAAGGTTTTGCTCTAAAACCTAAGTTTCTGCATTGTGATTTTCTTATAGGAAACAACCAAATGCTTCAGATGGCATCTCTATTTGCCATTGACTCTTCCATCACAATTGAATCTGCTGGATCATATGCCCAAGTGGCAGGACAGCTTGCACAGAAGCCTGGACTGGTCACAGAGCCTCCTCTTATTCCAGTCCCCACTCATAACTAACAACTTTTCTGGTCACTCGGTAAATGAGCCACAGTAGAACACCCAAATGAGGAATATGTTGTATTCAAACTTCAAAAAGGCCAACTAGGTGTTGTGCTTCTTTTTTGGATGTAGAAGGAGCCAGGTCCAACAGCTTATCCTTCATTTTTGAAATAATATCTCTACATGTCCCACACCACTGGACACCTAGAAATTTCACTCATGTGGAAGGTCCCTGTAATTTTGTTGGATTTATCTCCCATCCTTTGATGTGCAAATGCCTTAGACCTTCTGTTCTAGACTATTATTATTGTAAAGACACTTGGCTAATAAAATACAAGATTTGAACCCAGTTCTAGCATGAACCATGACTCCAAACACTCACCCTCCTCTCTACTATTTGTTATCTCTTTTCCAGGAGTCACTGATTACTTTGTTAAATATTCATGAATCCTTATCCAATCTATCCAGTCTAGAAGCACAGCAAAGATACATGCCAAGCTAGCAATTTGTGGTTTTCTGGCTGAAATATATAACTTTCTTGAATTTTGAGATATTTTCCTAACTATAAAGTTCTCACATATATCTTTTTCTCCAGGCTTTTCAAAAATAAACAAAAACATTTCCTCTGCAACCAAGTTCAGTCCGCTGGGATCTATCTCATCCAGGCCTGGTAACTTTGAGCCTTTGAAAATGGATAGCCACTCTTAGAATATCTCTATACCTTTTCTGGGCTCTACAACACTACTAATCAGTTTGTTTTCCCATTTTTGGTTATAGAATGATTATCTCTAAAATAAACAGTGCTTCCCAAATGTTGACACATCATGTTACATGGAGAAAATTGTAATATTTGAACAGTGAAATGGAACAAACAGATGAGACCAGTGGTAACTTGTCCAAGGGCACAGGTCACCCCAGACTCACACGGTTGACTAGAGTGAAGGGATCAACATCTATTGATCTTTGCAATCCATCAAGACACTACAGGAAAATCTGAGTTCTTGCATTTTCCAGCTTCTAAAGGCTGCTTACATTCCTTTGAGTGGTAGCCCCCAGTCAGCAATTGTATCAGCCCAACCTCTGTTTCTGAGGTCTCCACTTTAATTCTGCCTCACCTGCCACCCTATTTGACATATAAGTATCCTTGTAATTAGACTATAATGGCCCACCCACATAATCAATGATAATCTCCCCATCTCATGACTCATAGCATAATCACGTCTGTAAAGTACCTATTGCCATGTAAGGTAACATGTTCACAAGTTCCAGGGATTAGGACATGGACATCTTTGGGGGGAGCCTACCACAATCATCATTACCAAGTTCTTCCTTATCAGTTAAAATTAAATTCAGAGTAACAATATTATCATTTTCTACAACATATTCTTTACAATAAAATTTTCAATGGATAAAAATTATTAAATATATTACCAATCAGGATGGTTTCAGGTGAGGAAACAGAAATCTCAACTCAAACTAGATGGGATTTATTGATTCACTAAACTCATACATCCACAAGGCTAATGGGTCTTCTGACAAAGTTTAATGCAATATAGCTTAGAGATTCCAAAGACACAGTTTCTTTCCATTTATCCTGTTTACTTTCCAAAGTATCCACCTGCCTCCTCTCATGGCCTCAAGATGGTCCCAGAAGGCATGAAAGCTACATTCTTCCTTATTCTTGTTTTCAAAGAAGAATCAGCCTCTTTATCCAAGGTCTTAACCAACCTAGGTAAAATGTCTATCTCTGATCCAATCACTGTGGCAACATGAATGGGATGCCATTTTGGCTTAGGCCAATTAGACCTATTACTGAAGCTAGGTGGTGGAACCAATCAATCCATCCATCCTACCCAAACTTCAAAATGCAAAAAAATAGAAAACAGTGATTGGAGGCTAAGAAGGCAACCAATGTTTCCCATACATATCCATACCTAGCAGAATAAGACTTCTAATAGATAATTTTATATTACCAGTAACAAATATTTCATAGTGCTTTGCTCCTTAAAAAGGGTCTTCACATACATAATTTTATTACATTGAGATAGTGAAAGTGGATTTGACTAATTCTCATTTTATGAATAACGAAAATCACAAGGTGCAAATGCTGCGACTCAAACTCAGGTATGCTAAGATTGAGGCCCATGTCTTCACAGCAACAAAGGTTCTTATAAAATTAATACCATGTCATCAAGACCACCTTGTCTTTTTTTTTTTATTTGTAAAATGATATATAAATGCATATGCATATATGTGCATTTGTTTACATAAATGTTATTATATATATATATACATTTTATAAAGGTGCCTAGATTACCCAAATATTACTCAGAAACTACAGCGATTCCCATGCTCCCCACCACCCACACCCCCAAAAACACCCCACACATCCATTCCCCATCCGTGTGGTATTACACCCGCAATGGATATA
>JAQZBX010037090.1:5582-24023 GCA_029593785.1 Cabassous unicinctus | reverse complement strand
AAAAAAAAAAAAAAGAAACAAATGGGGCCACATGAGAACCTTTCTGAAGAACTCAAGATTTTAAAAGACAGAGAAACATGTAAGCAACAATGAAATTTAAAAGGGGTCAAGAAAATCAGGCACTTGTACGCTAATGTTCATAACAGCATTAGTGACAACAACATAAAGGTGGAAGCAAGCCAAGTATCCATCAACAGATGAATGGATAAACAAAATGTGATATATACATACGAGAGAATATTACACAGCCCATATAAAGGAATGAAGTTCTGATATATGCACAACATAGATGAAACTAGAAAACATACTATGCGAAAAAGCCAGACACAAAAGGATAAATATTGCACAATTCCACTTATATGAAATATCAAGAATAGGCAAATTCATAGAGACTATAGGTGATTACAGGAGAGGATTGTGGGAAGATAGCATAGTAGGAAGCTCTAGAATTCAGTCCTTCCACCAGAACAACTATTAAACAGGCCTGACCTGTCTGAAACAACTATTTGAAACTCCAGAGGCCAGTATAATACCATACAGCATGTAGGAAAGAGTAGGAGAAAGAGGCTGGTAAATTATGATCAAGACGAGAAAATTGCAGATAGTTTGGGGTAAATTCAATTGGTATCAAACCAAATATGAGTATTCTATATTTAGGGTGCTAAATTTTAACCCCATGGTACTGTAGCAGTTTTTCAGTTTGCTGTAATTATGAGTTCCAAAAATAGATATTGGATCATGCTTGTAAACTGGTCTGCTAATCTGAGCATGATTAAGTTATGATTAGGGTGTTAACTGGGCCACGTCAGTAGGGCGTTGAGCTCCACCCCTTGGTGGGGTGGGAATCAAATATAAAAGGCATGGCAAAGAACAGAGTTTGGAGCAGTTTTGATGTTAGATTTCTGGTGAGGAACAAGAGAAGGCCCCGGGATAGAAACGAACCATTCACCTGAGAGTTCCCAGCTGGGCTTGTGGAGAGAGGCAAAGCCTAGAGAGCCTCATAGTCTATAGCTGACCTTGTGGAAAACAGAGGAGCTAAGCCTGGAGAGAAACGGAGCCCTAGGAAGAGAGGAAACCCAAGAAACCTGAACCCTGGCAAACATCGGCAGCTGCCTTGCTCCAACACATAGCAACAGACTTTAGTGAAGGAAGAAACTTAGGCTTTATGGCCCAGTAACTGTAAGCTTCTACCCCAAATAAATACCCTTTATAAAAACCAACTGATTTCTGGTATTTTGCATCAGCAGCCCTTGGCTGACTAACACAGTAACCATAAGAAAAATATATGAAAAATATATCCAGAGAGAAATGAGAAGGCATGCAATATGGTAAATAACACACAAAAAAATCAAATCAATATAAAAGTAGGCATTAATGGAAGAATTGCAGGACAAAAAAGGTATAAGATTTACAAAGGTTAAATAGCAAAATGGCAGAAGAAAGTCCTGCATTGTCCATGGTGATTTTAAATGTAAATGGATTAAACTCTCCCGTCAAAATACAGAGATTGACAGAATACATAAAAAAGCATGACCCAACTATATGATGTCTGCAAGAGACTCACCTTAAATTAAAAAATACAAGTAGGTTGAAAGTGAAAGGATGGAAAAAAATATATACCATGCAAGTAGTAACCAAAGAGAGCTGGGCTAGCTATACTAAGATCAGATAAAATAAACGTTAAGTTATAAACAGTTACGAGGGACAAAGATGGTCATTATAACTGATAAAAGGGGTCAATTCAACAAGATGATGTAACAATTAAAATATACATGCATTTAACAGCAGAGCACACAAATACAGGAAACAAATACTGACAGATTTGAAGGGAGAAATTGACAGTTCTACAGTGATAGTAGACTTCAATACACCACTTTCAACAATGGGTAGAACATCTAGTCAGAAGATCAATAAGGAAATATAAGACTTGAATGATACTCTAAACCAACTAGACCTAACAGGCATACATAGAACACTTCACCGAACAACAAATAAACATTCTTTTCAAGTGCACATGGATCATTCTCCAGGAACGACCATATGTTAGGTCACAAAACAAGTCTCAATGTATTCAAAAATTTTGAAATCATACAATGTATCTCTCTGACCACAAGAGAATGAAGATAGAAATCAGTGAAAGAGAAATTGAAAATTCACACATATGTGGAAATTAGCAATGCACTCTTAAACAAGCAGTGGGTTAAGGAAGAAATAAAAAAGGGAAATTAGGAAATATAGTGAGGCAACTGAAAATGAAAATACAATGTACCAAATCTTATGGCATGCAGCAAAGGCAGTGCTGAAAGGGAAATTTAAAGCTCTAAATGCTTACAATAAAAAAGTAGAAAGACTTCAAATTAAAGACCTAATGTCAAAACTGGAAAAACTACAAAAAAAGAGGAGTCTAAACCCAAAGTAAGCAGAAGGAAGAAAATAACAAAGATTAGAGCAGAGATAAATGAAATACAGAACAAAAAAACAATAGAGAGAATCAACAAAACCAAAGCTTGGTTCTTTGAAAAGATTAATAGAATTGACAAACCTTTAGCTAGGCTGACAAAGAACAAAGAGAGGATACAAATAACGAAAATCAGAAATAAAAAGAGGGTCATCACTACCAATTCCACTGAAATAAAAAGGACATAAGAGGATACTATGAACAACTGTACACCAATAAATCAGATAACCTAGATGAAATGAACATATTCTTAGAAACACAAAACTACCTACACTGACTCACAAAGAAAGAGAAGATCTCAACAAACCAATTACTAGTAAAGAGATTGAATCAATAATCAAAGACCTCCCAAAAAAGAAAAGCCCAGGACTAGACTGCTTCGAAGGGGAATTTTATCAAACATTCCAAGAAAACTTAACTCCAATTCTGCTCAAACTCTTCCCCAAAAACGGAAGAGAACAGACAACTCCCTAATTCATTCCACAAGGCCATCATCACACTCACACTAAAGCCAGATAAAGATACCACAAGAAAATTACAGAACAATATTTCTTATGAATATAGATGCAAAAATCCTCAACAAAATACTAGCAAACCAAATGCAACAGTCCATTAAATGAATTGTAAACTATGAGTGGAATTTATCCATGGTATGCAAGTATGGTTCAACATAAGAAAATCAATTAATGTAATACACCACATTAAAAGAATGAAGGGGAAAAAACACATGATCATCTCAATTGATGCAGAACAGGCATTTTACAAAATATAGCACCACTCCATGATAAAAACACTTAGAACACTAGGAATAGAAGGAAACTTCCTTGGCATGATAAAGGGCATATATGAAAAACCCACAGCTGACATCCTACTTAAAGGTGAAAGACTGAAAGCTTTCCCTCTAAAATCAGGAACAATACAAGGATGCCCACTGTCACCACTGTTATTCAACATTGTACTGGACGTTCTTACCACAGCAATTAGGCAAGAAAAAGAAATAAAAGGCATCTACACTGGAAAGGAAGAAGTAAAACTATCCTTATTTGCATATGAAATGATCCAACATCTAGAAAATTCTGAAAAACCACAACAAAGCTCCTAGAACTAATAAATGAATTCAGCAAAGTCAGAGGGTACAACATCAACAATCCCAAATCAGTTGTGTTTCTTTACACAAGCAATGAACAATCAGAAGAAGAAATCAAGGAATAAATTCTATTTACAATAGGAACTAAAAGAAACAGTTATCTGGGAATAAATCTAACCAAGAATATAAAGGACTTGTATACAGAACACTATAAACCTAAAAGATATCAAAGAAGACCTAAATCAATGGAAGGACATTTAAGATGTTTAAGACATCTTAAAAATATCTTAAATATTTTTAAGATGTCAATCCTACTCACAGTGATTTACAGATTCAGCATGTATTTTTAAGATGTCAATCCTACTCACAGTGATTTACAGATTCAGCGTGATCGCAATCAGAATTTCACACCAATGTAAGGTGTTAATAATAGGGTGGTATATGGGAATCCTGCATTTTACGCATGATTGTTCTGTAAACCCACAACTTCTCTAATAAAGAAAAAAAGTTGATTACAGGTTACTAGGGGTCAGGGGAGGAGGAATGGTGAGTTATTGTTTAATGGGCACAGAGTTTCTGTTTGGCCTGAAGAAAGAGTTTTGGTAATGGATGGTGGCGATGGTAGCACATCATTATAAATGTCATTAATGCCACTGCATTGTATACTTAAAAATGACAGATTTTGTGTGTGTGTGTGTGTGTGTGTCTGTGTGTGTAGTTAGAGATATAGATATAGATGCTACCACAATAAAATTTTTAAAAGGCTAAGGCATCAACTTACTTGAAGACTAGCTAATATTCAGCATAAACCAAAACTTGGGATATTTGCTAATAATTGAAATGAATTCCACTGCCATATTCTAAGCAAAAGAATTACAACAACAAAAAAAGAGTCTGACTGATTGCTTAGGGAAGATAGATGACCAAAAAAAGACAAAACTCTCAACTGTCTCAACTTTTTTTTTTTTTTTACCTTATTCAGAAAAGAAAAGAATCCTCAAAATATGATTGTAAGAATATCATAAAACAAGAAAAAATACTGCACAGTTATAAGAATGGTTTAACATATGGGAGGCCCCGGGTTCGCTTCCCGGGGCCTCCTTGTGAAGGCAGGCTGGCCCGCGCGGCGCGGTGGGCTGATGCAGCAGGACCTCACAGCAAGGGGGAGATAAGCAGACAGAAGAAACACACAGCAAATGGACACAGCAAACACAAGCAACAAGGAGGGGATAAATAAATAAATAAATAAATCTTTAAAAAAAAAAAGAATGGTAAGGAGTTATTTTAAATAAGTTAATATTTTGAGCCCCTCTCCCCCAATCACATCTCAAAGTACTATAAAAAGCTTCTAAATAGGGGAGTGGGTATAGCTCAGTGGTTGAGTGCCTGCTTCCCATGTATGAGATCCTGGGTTCAATCCCCAGTACCTTCAAAAAAAAAAAATTATTTAAAAAAAGCTTGCAAATATAGCTGCAGTACCACCAGTATCATTCTTTGGAAAAATTTTGTAGACCTGAAGTACTGTACCAGAAAGGAAAAAATAACACAATTTTTAAAAGTGGAGATGGGAAGACAGAATTGTGGACACAATGACTGGTAAATTTGATAATAATTTCCAGTAATAGCCTAAATAAAAATTATACCATAGATGTCTTAGTTTGTAAGCACCTAGAAAAGAAAGGAAGAATCACTAGCAGTTTTGCTGAGATTTACAAGAATTAAGTCATGGCAAACAGCCTCTTCCCTATTTTAATGGGGCTAAAGAATTATCCATAAACATACTACAACTTACTTTCAGGAAAATATTTCACACAATTTTAGGATTTTATGAATAGATTTTAAGCATTGTGGATTAGTTCAGTAATTTTCCAAAATATCAGGCTATTAGGTTGACACCATGTATTCTTTACTTAAATATTTTATGCTAAATTATCTTTTACCCACAGGGGTTTATAGGATAGGCCAGAAACAAAGACTTGCCTTTCAAAGGTCAAGAATGTAGTATCCTGAGATAGAGTGAATCTGGCAAATGAAATATTAGCAACATTTAAGAACCTGTCTGGCAATTGTATTTCCTAGAATATGGACTTTTTTTTTTATAATATTAAAATGGGGCTGCCAAGAGCATAAGGCAGTTCCAGGAAAAGTTAGCTGGGGGCAATTCTGGGCATATACACATACTCGTAAATCAGAAGGTAGCTTAATACCGTTGTGCTAATTTTAATCTTTCCATTCTAGCCATTCTGGTATCATTTACCTTGGAAAGACTGAGGCAATTTGGTAATGCTTCAGAACGTTTGTACAATATTCTTGGAAATAAGATTTTTAAAATGTAGGTATAATAATAAACTTAGGATTCACAGCTAGCTTAATAAGCACACTCAGGAGAGTTATGTGCATTTTTTTTAAATCTCTAGCTTAGTGAATGGGACTTGTCAGATGATAGGTACAAAAAAAATGATTTGTTGAATGGAGATGTCAAGCTGGGAGAATCTCTGTAGTTGGATGCTTTATGAGTCTTCCTTTAATTGAGTTCTAATTAGTATTTTAATCAGTACCTAAAGAAAGAAAAAAGAACAAAAGCAAAAAACCATGCTTATCAAATTTGTAGAAGGCCCAAAGTTGAGAGAACAAGTTAATATAAACAAGCACAACCTGAAAATTCAAAATTATTTCAATAGGCTGAAACATAGGCCAAAATGAACAAGAGGAACTTTAAGAGATAGAGATTAAGTACCACACTTAGGTTTAAACAGATCAACTTAAATGTAAGTAGGAAGCCTTGGCTTGAGATTACTCTGTTTTGTATTAATCAATCTGTATGTAAAGTATTGTGTTCAATCCTGAGTGCCACATTTGAAGAACTGTAACAGACTAGAGCATTTCCAGAAGAAGCTTCCAGGATACTGAGCACTTCAAAATGTCATAGAAAGAAAAGCTTAGGGAACTAAGGCTATTTTATATGAAGTAAATCAGATTAAAAGAGATGGAAAGGACACAATTGCTGACGTCAAAATTCTCAAGTGCTATTAGGGAGGTAGGGAGAGGTCACATAGTTGGGCATTCAGGTGGGCATTATAGGGAAGAAGACTTTTTAGCTCAATATATAAGGAAGAATTTTTTAAACAAACATATCTAACAATGACATATACTACCTTTTAAAATAATGAAGTTTCTGTTTTTAAGCAGAAATTTTCAAACTATCACAACTATTGAGGATGGTATTTGCGATGGGAGGCTTGAGTAGATGATCACTAACATTTTCTGTGACAGTCAAGAACCCTGACCTTGAATGTGTTATTTTGACATAATGGAAAGTACTTTACACGCCTGTAAACATACATTACAAAGAAACTATCATTCATTTCTAGAATACTTTTTACAAAGAAGTGTTTTCCCAGTAAAGGAAACTTCTGAGATTTCTATTTGAAAGTATTTTCCTGATTAGTCATATATCTGGTAGCTTAGTTTATAAACTATGGGGAGAAAGACTACTTTGAACTTGTATGTTCTCTCATGTACTTGCTTTAAAATATTAGAATAAAGTAATCCATTTTCAAGGGCTCTTCAATTCTTACAAAATAATGATTTTAAAAATAAAATAATTGAGATCCAGAACTTACCGGAAGAAATCTTACCAGCACCTTTATAGTCAACAGAAAATGCAGATGTGACTCCATTGGCCAACCCCAGTTCACACATGGAGATTTGATAAGGGGGCCTCAGCTTAATTTCCATCTGCATGTCAGACAGATTTATCTTTGTTGAAAGAGATCTGGGATTATTGTATCGCTGCCTGGTCCTCTGAATGAAGTTATCTTTGTAAAATAAAAAAATAAATTTTCTTGTAGTCATTTGTTAATTAAGTCATTTGAGAGTGTGATGTGTATGAAACAGTAAATTTTACAATAAACAGTTTAATTTGCTATTCAAAACTGTTCAATTTGCCTTGGAATATTCTAACACTCTTTGACTTTAATGGCTAATATATCACAGAGTCATCAGTTTTATACTCTAGAAATTAATAATTGTAAATAAACTAAGAGTTTACCACTACAAGAGTATATTTCTTCTATTATATCCACTTCGAGGAACTGCAGAAACAAACAATGGCTTTCTTTAATTTTAAACCAGTATTTTTTTATAGAGCTCCCTATCTTATGAAATATTAAGTCTGTCAGTATTTCCCAGTTGAAATAACACAAGAACATACACTGTGAGTTGCATGTTTTTATAGATGTTTTCTTATTTATTGCTTACACGAACAGAGTGTATGTTTTAAAGAAATAATGAAATAAAATATACTTCCTAAATATCTTTTATTTTTACTATTTCATTTTTACTATTTGCCACGGTTTTTCTTTTTTTTTCCTTCTACATAGGGAGTTGAGTAAACTACTGCCAACAGGCAAACTCCAGCCTGCTGCTTGTTTTTGTAAATAAAGTTTTATTGGAACATAACCATGCTCATTTATTTATGTATTGACTTTGGCTGCTTTCAAGCTACTACAGCAGGACTGAGTAGTTGCAACAGAGACCATATGGCCCTTAAAGCCTAAAATATATACTGCCTGGTCCTTTACAGAAAATGTTTGCCAACCCCTGTTCTATATTAAGCTGACTATATAAGATCACATAAATACAAAACTCTGAATGTCTGACATAAATTTCTCATTGAGAAACTGTCTTCCAAGATTCATTCTTTGGGCCAATAATCACAATCCCCTTCATGGCTCAAACGCATTTTTTTTTTTTCTAATAAGCATCTTAATTAGGTAAGAAGTTGACATAATTTATAGATCATTTGCCAAATTAGTTTATCAAAAGAAGGCAGCAGCAGAAATTTTCTGAGTTCTTCCCTGCCCCTCACCCTCATCCGCTCCTCCAAACATTTAATGAAAAATTGCTTATGACTGAATGGAGACAGGACAATGAGAGGGAAAAAAATCAGGTCCTTACCAAATTCAATGAAACAGTATGGTCTGAGAGCAGTATTTGTCTTCATCATGTTATAAGTAGTAATGAACTCCTTCTGAAGCTCATCCAGGAAAGAGAAGGCCAGAACATTGGGGTAATTTTCAGTGCACAACATCATGTAGCTCACTCCCAGAGAGCTAATAAAACTACAGTATAAAAAAACGTAGGTTTTAAAATTTCAAATGAAATCAAGGTAATTCATTGTTTCACAAGACTGGTTCTATATACCATAAACTGCCTCTACAGTGGTATTGAAAATATTAATATATATTCCAGCTAAAATTTTTAAGTAACAAAGATGTAACACTAAGTTATATATATTTTAAGTCATAGCTGAAAAAAAGTAGAGAAAAATTGAATGTACCTACATAAGGACACACATTATGGTTCTAACACTTGGGTTATTTACCACTTGGTATAGAGAGCAGGAAAAAGAATATGCAATTATATAAGGGTTACAGATAGATTAAGGTTTAATCCTTTAACCCAGTGGAACATAATCCTGTTTGAGTCAAGAACCCTTTGGAGAGTCTGATGAAAGTTATGGACACTCTCCCCAGAAAGATGTCCAAACAACACAAAACTGCGTACAATTTCAGGGTGGTTATTGACCTCTTTATGTCATCCACTGACCCCAAGTTATCCTCTAGTTCACATAGTAATGACAACCTACTGAAACAAAGGAATTTATGAGTCTATAACAATAACAAATAAAATAATATGAAATAAAAGGGGGAGAAGGAAGGATTCTTGCTTACAGCCGAATGCTAAGTGCCAATTGGTAAACATGGAGGTAGTGCAAGAATTGGAAAAATCAGCAGTTTGTAACCATCATACTAAAGGCTGAATCAGACAAGGACAATCAATGGATGCTAAATCTAGGGGGAAATTTTGATGAGAAGCAGGATACTTGCATAGTTTAAAAGTGTCTTCCTCTAGACTATTTGCAAGGAAAAAGTATTAATTATAGAGCAGAAACTAGAAAATACCTTGACTAGATCCTCCAACATCACTAAAGAGGTACTGTTTGCCTCCAAATGTTTTATCCTGAGAAAGACATATCACCTACATAGTATTCTGGCCAAGAATGAATAACCTGAATCTAAACATGAAGAAACATCAGAATGAGGAAAATTCTATTAAAAAAAAAAAAAAAAAGGGTGGGGGTTAGCTATATTATTTTAAAATATTAATGTTATAAAAGAGAAAGACTGGAAATGTTTCAGATCAAAGGAAGCTAATGAGACACAACAACTAAATGCAATACCTGATCCTAGACTGGATCCTACACCAGGGAGAGAAAATAAATGCTACAGAGGACATTTCTGGATCAACTGGCAAAAATGGAAAACAGATGGTAGATTAGATGAAAGCACAGTATCGATAACAAAAATTTACTAAAGCTGATTACTATACTGTAGTTAAATAAGAGAATAGCCCTAATCTTAGAAACATACTCTGAAGTAGTCAGGAATAAAGGGGCATGATATTTGTGAGTTACCCTCAAATAGTTCCGGGAAAAGAAATAGATAAAATGATAATGTAAATGGGATAAAACGTCAACAAAAAGTGAATCTGGGAACAGTTATAATTACTTTTCTTATTCGTGCAGCTTTCTGAAAGTTTGAAATTATTTCTAAATAACAAGTAAAAACTTAAAAACAAATTTACGTCCACATTAAGGCACTAAAATCTTTAAATTAACCATGTTCTAATAAAAATTTTTTTAAGACTTTCTGGAATATTGTCTCTACTACTCTATAATAAGGTGAATAAGGAACACAAACGAACCCTTTTTAATGAATCTCTTAAACATCCTTTTACAGCATTGTCAACATAGCTGGTCTGATCAGTGGTGGCAAGCACAGAGCATACAAGCTGTATACCTCCCCACTCCTGGGCCAGACACTGCTAATTTATCATAGCAATATTTCCTGCCAAACACTGACCCATTTTGGAGTCCTTTTTTTTCCTCTAATAATAATGAAGAACTTTTAAATTTTTTCAATTTTTAGAATAAATATTCACATGATTCAAATTCAAAAGAATGAAAGGGTATATTATAGAGACTTATCCCCGCCTTGCCCACATATATCCAATTCTTTTCCCCTTAAATAAACCCTGTTATTAATTCTTCCAGAGAGTTTGTATATATATGCAAGTAAATATTAATTATTGGAATTAAATATTGGAATCCTACTTAAGAGATCATCGCAGGCAGTCAAATAATTTGGGGTTGGCACCTATTAATCATCTATTATTAATGGTGTAGGATATGCTACTAGTGAAATTGTGCTGATTCTATGCTCCTGGAGTAACCTGGAATTCCTTTCCAAAGTTCCACTTAATACACAATCATGTAGCCCAATGTTTTGTTTGTTTGTTTGTTTGTTTTTTAAAGATTTATTTATTTACTTTTTATCCATTTTTACCCCTCCCCCCATTTTTGCTGTTTTTGTGTCCATTCGCTGGGCAATTCTCCACATCTGTTTCCCACCCTCTCTTCTCATTCCTCTCCTCCTGTCTTCGCTGGGATTCGATCCTGGGAACCTCTGATGCGGGAGAGAGGCATCCTACCACCTAGGCCACCTCAGCTCCTGGTTTTTCAGCGCGTCTTGTCCTGGCTCTCCCTTGTGTCACTCTCCTGTTACATCATCATCTTGCTGCATGGCTTGGTGGGGCCTGGTGGCACACCCGCGTGTGGGGCCTCGGGGGCTCACCCACTTGCGGGGCCTGGCGGCCCGCACACCTTCTATACTTTTCTTTATTTTTACAAGGAGGTCCCGGGGATTGAACCCAGGTCCCTCCACATGGGAGACGGATGCCCAACCATTTGAGCCACATCCATGCCCCCAATGTTTTTCAAACCACAAGTTACGACCTATTAGCAGGTCATAAAATTAGTTTAGTGGTTTACAACATTTTCTAAAACATTGCAATAGAATATAACAAAAAATGTTGGGGGTA
The DNA here is from genome assembly GCA_029593785.1 of Cabassous unicinctus. Taxonomy (NCBI): domain Eukaryota; kingdom Metazoa; phylum Chordata; class Mammalia; order Cingulata; family Chlamyphoridae; genus Cabassous; species Cabassous unicinctus. The sequence goes on along the minus strand of JAQZBX010037090.1, from coordinate 12,534 downwards.
TGTATTGTTCATAAAACTTGTTTTAGTTTCCTGTATGTATGTATGTAGTTGTTAACAAAGTAAAACATATCTCTTATTATGAGTCACAGTCACAGAAGTTTAGTCATAAAATAATGCATGAATGAATTACTGCGTGAATAAAAGACTGACTTTAGCAACTGTTTAATCTCATTTAATTAGAATATACTTATTAATATGCAGTATACAGGGGTTAGCAACTTATAACAGTAAGCTAAAGGAGAATCTGAGATGACGTTAAGTGGTCAAAGGTGATTACACCATCAGAGTCTTAGTTAAAGCACAGAGCAAAGTTTGCCTTTGACATCAGTCAACCTCTTTTTCTGCACAAGTAGTCTATCTCCTGATTCACTCTTTTCCATTAACCCTAACACCTTCACACTACCCATTCCAGAGAATGAAGGCCTTGGTTTGTTGTTTTGTTTTTAAGACAACCCATCACAAGCAATCTCTAATTTATCTATTGAGTGTATTCCAGAAGTTTATTGCATATAGAACTCATTTTCCCATAGAAATGGCATTCCGAGGCCAGTTCACAAGAGCCTATCTGGCATGCATGGTGCTGAAAAGCGATACATTTTGTCATGATAAATAGCAGAAAATAAGTAGCATGAAGCTAGTAATGAAACAAAACAGGGAAGTAGGATACACAGGTAATCTTCTTCCCCCAAGCGGTTGGTAGTTACTGGTAATTGTATTCCCCTGCCATGCCCCCTCCTCACCAAACACCTTGTCTTCAATAAGACAATGCTCTTCTATCAACTTTAGGCTTCAATGGTACTCTGCTCCTCATAATTTCTCAACAAGAGAGAGAGAGAGAGAGAGAGAAAGAGGTAGAGGTTTATTTCACATAGTTCTCTTTCCTGGTTAATTTCTCTCTCCATAAAACATGAAAAGAATTAAAAGAGAATTAGGAACATACTGTGTCAAGAAAGGGATTAAGAGTAAAGGGAGGCAATTCTCTCTTTTATCAGAGAATACGGTGACTCCTGAAGTCAAAAGACTGTGTTAGATATATCATTTATTAAGTTTGTGACTTTGAACAAGTTACTTTATATCCTTAGGTCTCATTCTTCCACCTGCAAATTAGGAGTGATGGTACCATAATGAATTATCTCCAGTCTCACTAGCCATTCAATATGAAGCTTCCCAGTCAAAGGGTTGGGCAGGTGACCAGGCTTGGCCAAATAAGAGTCCTTCATCATCCTGGCCACAGTAATAGTCTAGAAATGGGCTGTGACACAAGCACAGCCAATTAGAGTCCTTTTCTTGAACTATTCCACTAGAATGAATGAAGTAAGCCTGGAGCTGGCTGTGCAGTGTTTTCTAGTCCATTGAGAATACTCTTCTGTAAAAGGAAAGAATGAGGCCATGATACTGCAGAAATGAAAGATTCCAGATAACAGCATCTAAATCCCTCACTCCAGTCACTCTGCAGCCAGTCCCACTCCTATCCTTCATAATACCCCTTTTTGTTTAAGCTAGTGAGTTGTGTTTCTGCCCCTGGCAATGGGAAAGAGCTCTAATTATTAGCCATCTTGACCTTCAAAGCTGTTGCAAAATTTAATGAAAATGTAAGTAAAGTGCGTGGCAATTACAGGTACTTAATAATTGAGTTACTATTGACATTATTTGTGTAGCCAGAAAATATCATTAAAGAAAGAAAGAAAAGCACTCCTAGAGACTAAACTAAAAGGCAGGGAGGCCTGGAATGGTATTCCTGGCTGCAGGCAGCAGTTTAGGGACAAATATGAGAAAGTGAACTCTCAGATACGGAGAGAACCTATGAGGCCAGCCATCATCAGCCTTCAAATGAATTCATGGTGAAAGAATTAAGGAATTTTATTACTTGCATTAAAAGAAATTGACAGAGAAGCAGATGTGGCTCAAGGAACTGGGCTCCCACCTACCACATGGGAGGTCCATGCTTCGGTTTCTGGTGCCTCCTAAAGAAGACAGCAAGCTGGTGCGACAGGCAGGCATGGCAAGCTGACACAAGATGATGTAACAAGAGACACAAAAAGAAAAACATAATGAGAGACACAACAAAGCTGGGAGCAGAGGTTCCCGGTGCCTCCTAAACAGGACAAGCAGGATGGGCAAGCTGATGAGACAAGATGATACAAGAGACGCAAAAGGAAAAACATAACAAGAGACACAACAAAGCAGGGAATGGAGGTGGCTTAAGCAATAAGGCACCTCCCTCCCACATCAGAGGTCCCAGGTTCGGTTCCCAATGCCTCCTAAAGAAACAAAGAAGACGAACAGACACAGCAAGAGCAAAACAATGAGGGAGTGGGGAGAGGTAAATAAATAAAATAAATCTTAAAAAAAAAAAAAAAAGAAATAGACAATAGTGTTTAACTGATGTACCATAGGGTATTTGTCTTTTCGTAAGATCAGAGTCTCAATGTTTAAAGAGATCTCAAAATGTACAATTAAGATTTTTAGACCTCAAAATCAACTGCAGGGAAGCGGATGTGGCTAAAGCAATTAAGCTCCCGCCTACCACATCGGAGGCTCCCAATGCCTCCTAAAGACAATGAACAAGACAGGGAGCTGACGTGACAGGCTGATGAGGCAAGCTGACGCAACAGCCTGAAACAACAAGAGACACAAGGAGGAAAACATAATGAGAGACACAATAAAGCAGGGAGCAGAGGTGGCTCAAGTGATTAGGCGCCTCTTTCCCACATGGGAGGTCCTGGGTTCGGTTCTCGTGCCTTCTAAAAGGAAGACGAACACACAATGAACAGACAGTGAATGCAAACAACAAGGAGGTCGGGAGAAATAAATAAAATAAATTAAAAAAAAAAATCAGTTGCAAAAACTTTTTAACAAAAAGTTAATTATTTATTAAATAGATGAATTATATTCCTTTTCCTCCAAAATACAAAAGATGGAGTAAATGATACCATCAAAGACAGTAAGATAGGATAATATGGTGGTGGCCAATTAATATGAATAAATCTATTTTTTTCTAGACAGATACCAAATTACTTAACAGGATTAAGAGATAATTCTAAAAGCAGCACTACCTGGAAGATTATTTGACATTTAGGTACTGATTTCCAAAGTACTAGATGGGCAAGAACAAGCAAGCATTTGGGGTGAATCCCAGCAGTTATTGATGATGAGAAAGTGCCACTAATATTATTGTTTTTTGTTTTTTTTTAATTCATCTAAGGAAGCGGATATAGCTCAAGTGTTTGAGCACCTGCTTCCCATGTACGAGGTCTCAGGTCTGATCCCTGATACCTCCTAAAAAACAAACAAATGAAAAAACCCAACTCTTATTAGGGAGTGGATGTAGGTCAGTGGTTGAGCACCTCCTCCCCATATACAAGGTCCTGGGTTCAATCCCCGGTACCTACTTTAAAAAAAATTCATCTATTCTACTTGCTCACCTGAAATGACCTTGAACAAAATCTCTAAAAGTGTGACTTACATTTTTTTTTCCAGACATAATCTGCTTCATTTTATAATCTAAGCAGGCAATCCTATTAGAACTGAGTAAGGCAAGGCATTGTGCTTCCTACATGCAGAATACAGAGTTTCTATATTTGGTTCCATCAACTTCCAAGCATCTCAGGCCCATGGAAGTGAGAATTCCTTCAGTGATGATAAGTTTGCTATTTCTAACTTATCACTGACAACCTTCGAGGGGTCCCGTCGAGGCGTCAAGACTTCTGTTGGTATCTGAAGCCAGTGTCTACTTGATGGACAGAAATGAAATGTCATTGATAGATGACAACTGACAATTGCTTCTTACTGAAGGCTGGTATTTGACAATGCCATTCTTACTTCTTGCTTCCCAATCCATTACTTCTTTGTAAATTAGCTCTTTCCATTCTTCAAATGAATGTCTTCAGCAGCGTCATACCAAAGTTATTATGGGTGGTGCAAAGCTTCATCTACAGAGATCCATTTGTTGGGCTCTATCACTAACATTTTCAATAACAAATCTCTGGCTTGATCTGTTTTTATTTTTATCACATTCAAACTCTGATGGGAATATCCATTCTGGAAAGAGTTCTTCAAATTTGGTTCCTGGATACTTTGGTCTGTTTTCTACATAATTCCTCACAGTTGACTAGAGTTTCTTCATGAAATCTGCTGATGGTGCTCCTAGCTGCATGATAACTATTCCATTGATCAATACGGCCAGTGCCTTGGAATATCACACAACCTTTCACCATTTCTCCCATGATGCAACCCACTGACCAGATAACAACGTTCTCTTTGTACCCCATACCCAGGATGTGTTTGGGGGCTTGGTAATATCGCGTCACCACGTAGGGGGTCATCATAAAGTTAGTGTAGGCTGTCCGGGCCAGGCCAAAGTTGAGGATCTTAAGAGTGTAGTCTGACTTGACTACAATGTTGCTAGGTTTCAAATCTCTATGAATTATACTAGCTGAATGCAGATGTTTAGTACCAAAAAACATCTGGTAAACATGGTAGAACATTCTTTCATGGTCCAACTCCATATGGATAACCGACATAAGTTAACATCCATTAATTCCATATCCAAATACAAACTTGAAATTCTTCTAGAGTTTTTTGTGGTATAGACACATTTAACAAACTAATTGTTTTTCTGATTGACACATTTTAAGAGTACAAGTTCAAGATACACTCTCTTTGCATGAGTTTGTTTGTGAAAGGGGGGATTCAGTTTCTTTACTGCAACATTTAGCCCGAGAACTGTATCAAAAGCAGCACAAACAATTCCTTGAGCTCCAGAGGCAATTGGTTTTAACTGCTGGTAAAGTTTTAGAACAGTGAAAGTTGAATCTGCCACTTGCATGCTGTAAAACTATCACATTTACCATCACTCATGAAATAAGTGTCATATGATACTCCGTAGAGTGAGTATAGCCATCAGATTCCTTGCCCCCTGCTGCTCCAGGCGGAGAGGGCAGGCCAACTGACTGGAATCTCTGCATGCTGGCTACTCATGGTTCTGTTGCCCCTGGGCTAGGCTGCTACCCTGGCCCGCACCGCACATCCATCCCCCATGCCCGCAGTTGATGTGAGGGGCGCTGGGGCACTTCGACTCTTCCAGTCCTGCTCCCTTCTCCCCAACTGCAAAATTTTAAGGTTTCAGATGACACAGTTTAATTTTCATATGGTTTGTAATTATGGCTTTAGTCATTGTTTCTTAAGTAATGGCATAAATGTATTAATTAAATATGCATACAGTTTAAGGAAAGTATCTTATTACATTAGACTCAATCAAAATTCCTTATCACAATTTATAAAACAGATGAACTCCTTAAAATCTTATAGAGAGAACTTGCAATATCACTATGGAATATGAAAAGAATCACAAAATTGGATGTCTATCCCCATCGTCTCTCTCCACCCCAACAAAAAAAATTAAAGAACTGAGTTGAAAACTTTTGGAGAAAATGAAGATTTAACTCCATGGCATGTTGACATACTACCAAAACTCTCTCATCTAACAGCTACTATGATATGCACAATGCTAAAATATGCAAGGCACAAGCCATGCTTCCATGGAATGTACCCCATTACCAAAATTGAAGTATTCAGCTTCTGCAATCTGATAAAGTATATCATTTTCCCAATTCACAGGAGGCAAAAATTAAAGGAAATTTCTCCACTTTAAATATTTCTCAATTTTTTCTCAAAATTTGGATGTCTTGCTCTGCCTATTTAACTATAATCTAATGTGAGGTACCATCTGGTTTAGCACAGAACTGAGTACTTAGTTATTTTGTTTTGGGTTATCAGTGGTCTTCTGCAAAGAGTACCTTGATTTCTACACAAGTCTGGAAACCACAATGCTGAATGATGGAGAATCAAAAACAGTATAAGCCAGGGCAGATCAATTTCCTCAACGAGTTACTAACCATCTAGTTATAGAGAGAGGATATAGAAATAAAAATTAAGTGAAAAATAAGAAATTTTAATAAATGATGAAAAAGGCTGTCAAGCAAGTTCTACAGGCAGTATGAGGAGATAAATCATTAGCGAAATGAAATGTAATGGGAAAGAAGGTAATTAAAAAGAAGAAAGACAAGCCAGGCTTTGAAGGTAAAACAGCACTTAGAACACAGCAAGGAGAGGCTGCCAGGTGCTAATTTCAGGTTGTTAAAATGTTTTTACTGCAGATCTGTGAGTTTTATCTGGTAATCTGGAACTGGTTAGAAAAAGAGGTGCCACATGAGAATTTTAAATCAAGTAACACACCTAAGTTCCCATTTTATATATTTCAGCCTCAAATCGTTGTCATATAGCATAAAAACCTCAATAAAATAGAAACCAACCAACACCACCTCTTATCAATGATAAAAAATTATATATGAAATCCAGGTTCTTGCCAGCAAATAAAACTGAAAATTATCTTTGATCAATCCCTTTTTGAAAGCTTGGCTACAAAAATAATATACACAAAGGTTTTTCTATGCATGGTTCTGAAGAACATATGGTCGATGTATCCCTTTAGACATATTCTAAACTGTATTCATGGATAAGGCCACACTAGATCTCTGCTGATTCATCCCACTCCTAAACTCTCTGATAAAATTGCTTTTTGCATCATGCCACTTATTTACACAAAGGAATGTTATTTAAAAAATGATACAAAGCTCATTATTATGGCTGCTGGAAGAACGCAATCCAAATGCTGTTCATCCCTTTTTATGTACATCAGGTCTCAGTAACAATAAAGAATGTTTTTATCTGGTGGATGCTGTGACTCCTGTAACATCCTATTATTCTTCTTCCCTTCGGCCACAAGGAAGCTCAGAGGAAAATCTGTAGCTCTCTTCTAACAAATGAATGAACTTTGCAGTTTGCATATCTAGAAGGAAATGTTACCTGGATTTATTATCCCCCTGTCTCTATTTTCTTTCATCTGATTCCCTTACATGTACTCTTGAATTACTTTTTTTTTTTTTTTTTT
>JAQZBX010037089.1:0-23923 GCA_029593785.1 Cabassous unicinctus | reverse complement strand
GCAGTATGGAAAAAATGTGCCAAGTGTGCAATATGGACCATGGTTTGTGGTTATAATCTGATAATATTATCTCATAATTTGTTACAAATGTTCCACAATGGTGTGGTATGTTGATGAAGGGTTGTTGTATGGGAATCATGCATATGTGCATGATTGTTTTGTAAGTTCACAAATTCTGTAATAAAAATACATTTAATAAATAATAATAGGGTGGGTTGGGGGGAAATACACCAAATGTAAAATATGGATTATAATTAGTAGTAAGATTTTGATGATATTCTTTCATAATTTGTAACTAATATCTCACAACAATGCAAGCTGTTGGTGGTGGGTTGATATATTACAACACTGCATGATGTTATGCATGTTTGTTTTGTAAGTTCACATCTTTTACTATACAATTATTGTTTATGTATTTTCATATATGAATGATATACTTCAATAAAATTTTTAAAAATTTAAATTAAAACATAAATTTGAGATAAATCAGAGAGCTCACAGAGCAGAATTTCTTGATAACTTGGGATAGACAAATGTTTCCTAAATGGGACCATAAAAAGCAGACATGAAAGAAAAGATTGATACATTAGTTTCCATAAAAATTAAAAATTTCTGCTCACTTAAACCACCATTAAACACGTTTAGGCAAGACAAAAACTGGAAAATATTTTCAGTGCACATGTTGGCCAATGGATTGATATACAAAATCATTTTTTTGCATTTAAATTTTAGCTTTTAATTGATTACATTTATATTAATATTTCACATTTTAAAGAATTACTGATTCACAAAAGACCAGTTAATTACTAAAAGAATTCTCAAATAAGCATCAATAAGAATAATGGGGGTAAAAGTTGGAAAAAGCAAGATATTCAAAATTAGGAAAAATATCATATTTGAACTTACAGGGTAGTTTTCCATTTAAGTTGTAGTAATGTATTGGAAATATTTTAGTAGAAATTTATTTTTTTATCCTCAAACTAAAAGCAAAATATAGAAGAACCTCCTGAGGATAATGTGTATAGGTCCACTGTTTCCCAATACTTATGAGGTTCTGATAGGCAATGTTTGGTTTGAAATGCTAATTATTTGATCATTAAATAAATTAGCTGATCCACTGACCTCCAGAAAACAGGCACAGTATAACATTGAGAGTTCATCTCAAAATATGAAGAAAGGTACTAATCAATTACAGTTTGCATTTTTCTCCCAACAATATTATATAATTGATTGAGTTACAATGAATATCAGAATCAATGCTTTAGTACTGGATACCTGCATGGGTCAAAACATTCTCTTGGAGTAAAGGAAAATTGGCTTTTATACTACTATAACAGAAAAGATTTCAAGAGAACATATAAAATACTTTAAAAAGTCTTACATAAATTTCCTAGATGAACTTTTACAAAACACCCAAATAGTCAATCTACATTCAAACATAGATTGTGGCAGAAAATCATCTTCAATATAGTTAACATAAATCACTACTAATACAAAACTAAATTTTTTAAAGGATTTAGAAAATAAAATTGTAGTTTAAAAATTAAATACTGTATTTGACTCTATTCTACTAGTTTGACAAAATCCAATGGACTTTAAAAACACTTTAGATATAACACTGATGAAGTTATTTAAAAATTAACCATATACTTTGATAAAGGAAAATTGAGCCAGACAAGAATATTATGTACAAGAAGGCAGATAATCATTTCATAATAAGAACAGAATATGATTTTTTTCCAAATTAAAAAAAAAAAATCTTTGCAAGCTCCCCTTCACACCTATACCTAAACTACTTAAAAATAGCCTGTTTTCTAACCCTATAGTATCACTAAGAAAAGGTTCAAAATAAAGTAAAATCACTAGTTACCAAAGTCCAGAAACCTTTATTCTGGACATTTTTTTCTGTTCTAGGGGGTGCTACCACTAAATAGAAATTTTTTAAAATGTTAGCAAATTAAATTCAACTAAATATGATAAATCAGTACATTTGAAAACAAGAAAAAATTTAAATCAAATTACAAATAATTATATTAAAATTAAAACATGAATTTTGACAGGTGTTCTTGTATTCTTATGAACACTAAATCTTATTTTTGACCCAAATTAAAAAAATACTGCAGAAATGAAGTATTATTAAGTATGCAGCATTGTGACTTTGTCATTACGGCAAACTCAAACACTTGAAATAAAAAGGATTGAGACCACAGGGTACTTTAAGCAATATACTGCTGATGGTAGAAATTTTATTACAGACAGACATTTTTCAAAATTTATGAAATAAAATATATTGTTTATAGGTCTGATTTAGTTCTTGCCCCAATAATAGCACTTACAGATGTGATGCTCCTTGCAAGCGGAATTGTTGGTGTTTCTGCTGATATTAAAGGTGTTAGTAACTGACGGTAAAATACATCCTCATTTTAGTGCTGGTATCTTTACTAACCTTCTAATGTTATACACGCTGGGAATGAAGTGACCTTCGTCACATATTTTCCCAGCAGAACCCAGCATCCAAGCCAGGTTTAGCCTCTGACCAAATGTGGATCAAGGGGCACCTCCATTCCCCACTCACAGGTAGAAGAAAGACCTGAATTCTTTCATATAAATAAATAATCAACTTAATTTCCATGCTAACAGCAATTAAATTTGCTCTATAACTTGCATTAATGTGTGTGTGTGGGGGTTACTCATTTAAAGGTAATATATATGTGGTTTATAGAGGAAGTAAATATTTAAAACTAGGGAAGCTTGCAAGTGGTACCTGATGTGACCGCTGGGACTCTATCAAAGAATAATTTAATGGGGGGTGAAAGAAACACTAAATGAAAGAAATTGGTCATTAGCGTTATTACAATATTTCAGAAAACATTAAACATATGACAAGTCTCAGCAGTCTTTGTATCATTAGAATTAACAGAATAATTTTTTGCTGAAAATATAGTTATACATTTTAATCATCCAACTGCAGATTAGTTCATTAAAAAATTTTTAGAAAAAAAATCTTTTCTGTTTCCAGATTTGGCTGCACTTGATTCAAGTGACACTTATAGATGTTTGTGTTGTTATAAATTAAATATGTTGTTGTCTTAGCAGCCAAAAGTATGAGGAAAAATTTTCATATTCACAGAATGAATAGAGCAGTCTCTTTGCAGTAAAATAGTTATCTCACGCCAATCTGGGAGGTCATCTGCTCCAATCCTTGCATGACACCTCTCCTGCGAGGGTACAGCAGGAATGAATGTGCCATGGGTGGTCCTTGATGGATCTGAGGGTGAGCTACTTGGAAATCTCAGCCACTATCATAAACACTTTCATGCCCTGTGTGTTTGCAAAGATGAGGACTGCAGCCTTCAACAAGTCTTCATGAGCCAACGCTCTACAATTCTTCTTTTGTAATAGCTAGTTGCACATTGTCAATTCTGTCAACTAGAATGATGAACTCTGTGCTTGAGAAATAGGTGTTCCCCATTGACCACAGGGACTCCTGGCCACTAATATCTCACATGATGAAATGAGTGCTCTTAACCATGATTTCTTCAACATTGCTTCCTATGGTTGGAGAAGTATGAACTACTTCTAATAAAACCTGATAGAGGATGTTGGTTTTCCCTGTATTATCCAATCCCATGATGATCACTTTGTGTTCTTGCTTACAGTAGAAGCTCCACAGTTTCTCAAAGAAGAGAGCCATCATGAGCTGCACAGGCCACTGAGCCCCTGCAGCAGGTGACTCCAAGACCGAGTTGCAGCCTAGAGCCAACCACTTGGCAGCCCAGCTAAGTGCAGTGCTAAGCCTGAGCCAAAAACTCCTTTTTTAAAAATTCCTAAAAAATCAACATGAAAGGAGTAATACCACCTTCTGCATCATAAAAAATAATTGTAAACACTTAAATATAAAGAATACCCAGATTTCCAATAAATACATAAAATGTGGAACAGATCATGTGTCTTGGGGGAAAAGCAAATTAAAGCTATGAGGCACCACTTTTCTTTCACTAGAATGACCAAAATTAAAAGGACTAGCATGGTGTAAAGATGGCATCAGACAAACAGGTAGAGGTTAATGTTCTCACAAAAACAATGGAGAAAATGCCAAAATCTGTCCAAAGGAACTGCTTTGGGGTCAGCAGACCAGAACAGGGCTACACAACTCCCAGGAGGTTGAGGGACAGAGAGACAATGAAGCTGAAACAACAAACATGAGTTACCAAGCTCTGACAGGGGCCAGGAAGGGCTCCCCTCTCCCAACCTCAAGATATTAAGCTGGGGTAAAATCATTTGTTCACTGCAGCAGACTGAGAGTGAAACAGACAACTTCCTCCTTGTCAACTAGTTCAAGCACAAAGGAAGGGGTAGTCTGGGGGCTTTTCTTCATTGAATTTGGTGAGGGGAGCCTGCTTTGAATCTCCAGTCCAGATATTCAACACAGGAACACAGAAAAGCCCAGGATGAAACACCTCCATGGAAAGGTGAGCTGACAAGCACCATCTCCTGGCTGGTCTGGACATTTCATGGAACGAAACTGTTCTCAGTTCTCTTGGTACCCAACCTCTGATAGAAAATTTGTGTCGCATTAGTGAGTCTGTAACCCAATCTTGATAACTTAAGCCAGGCAATTTTAAATACTTAGAATAAGTTGAAACAAGTATCAAAGAAGAGCTGTGAAAAAAATAAAAACAATAGGGAAGAGAGAGAAGTTGTCCATCACAGTAAATTCAGCAATTCAGACGCCAAGACATCAGCAAAAAATTACAAGCCATACTAGGAAACAGGAAGAGATGGCCCAGTCAAAAGAACTAACCAAATATCCTGAAGAGATAAAGGATTTTAGACCATCACTATAATCACACAACTCTCATAAATCACTTCGAAGAATTTAAAGAAAATATGAATAAAGAAATAAAACATAAGAAGTAACTGGGTGAGCATAAAGAACAACTTGAAAGCCTGCAAAGAAAATTAACAGACCTTATGTGAACGAAAGACATGATGGATGAGATAAAAATAAAATAGGAGCATATAAGAGCAGATTTGATTTGGTCAAAGACAAAATTCATGATTTAAAAGACAGAACATCTGAACTGGAAAAGACAGGAGAAAAGAAACAGAAGAGAATGGAAAAAATAGAACAGAATTTATGAATTTGAAAGACAATGTGAAATGCATAAACATTCACATTATTGGTGGCCCAGAAGGAGAAGAGAATGGAAAAGGGAGAGAAAGAATATTTGAGGAAATAATGACTGAATATTTCCCAACCATTAAGGAAGACATAAATTTAAACATCCAAGAAGGACAACACAACACAAACAGAATAACTCTGAATAGACTTGCCCTGAGACACCTACTAATCAAAATGACAAATATCAGAGATGAGAGGATTCAGAAAGCAGCAAGAGAAAAGCAAAACATCACATATAAGGGAACCTCAATAAGATTAAAAATGCCAATCTATCATTTTTTTCCATATATATTTTTAAAGGTATTTCGATTACATAAATGTTACATAAAAATATAGGGGATTATCATATGCCCTGTTTCCTACACCTCCCACATTTTCCCACATTAACGACATCTTTAATTAGTGTGGTACATTCATTACAATTGATGAAAACATTTTGGAGCATTGCCACTAAGCATGGGTTATAGTTTACATTGTAGTTTACACTCTCTCCTGCACAATTTTGTAGGTTATAGCAAAACATGTAATGGCCCATATCTATCATTGTAATGTCATTCAGGAAAATTAGCAAGTCCCCAAAATGCCCCCATATTTTTCCTGTATTTCCCTTTCCCTGCCCTCAGAACTTCTAGTGGCCACTGCCTCCACATGAATGATATAGTTTCTTCCATTTCTAGAATCACAATAAGTCTATAGCAGAATACAAGTAAGTTTACTTTAGTCCATAGTTCATTCCCCAAACCTGTGGATTCTGGGATGGTGTTGCCCACTACCCCTCTAATTGAGAGGAAGATTTGATCCCATGGGGCAAATGGATAAGACTCTCTTCCTTGCAGTAGTACATGCTTGGTTCCTTAGGATGGTTGTTGTCCATTATCATCTCCTTGTTTGTTGTCCTGGGTGTTTCCAATGAACTGGAGAGTAGGTATTGCAACTCCATTGAATTTCAGGGCCCAGCTGGCACATGGACAGCCCAGAGATTAAAGTCTCTTGGATGTACACCTAGCAATTCTAGCACCAACTATAGGTTCAAATAAAAGGGACAGAAGATGCATATGTAGAGAAGTCATATCTGAGTCCAACTCTGTCACACTCAGAAGCACAAACTCCAAAGTAGGGCCACTGGCAATGCACCAAACTCTGGAGAAATCTGCCATGACTGTAGGACCTGGCTGTCTCCAGAGCCCCCAGGAGCCCCACTATTTGGGGTAGTATCTACCTTGGCGATCTATGTCAGCTTTTTGAGATATGCATAAGCGTTACCTCTCTGATGACCTGCCAAGTCACTTTGAAGTCTCTTAGCCATATACACTCATCTGTCTTTACCTTTACCCCTTTTTATTTAAGGCCTTTTTCCAGTTATATCACCAGCCAGTGCTCGGAGGTAATCCCTCGGTGCCAGGGAGGCTCATCCCTAGGAGTCATGTCCCTTGCTGGGGGAAAGGTAATGCATCTACAAGCTGAGATTGACGTAGAGAGAGGCCACATTTTAGCAACATGGAGGCACTCAGGAGGCAACTCTTAGACACTCTCGAACACTAGGCTAAGTTGCAAATTCAAGAGGAAAAGGCTCATAAGCATAGTCTTCAACATCAAGGGCCCATCAATGTACCATCCTACTTCACTAGTCATTTCCCCTACACTTGGGGGTTTGTTGCTGTTCCATTAGAGAATGTGGCAGAGCTTCTCAGGATGGGATTCAATAATCTTTCAGATGTTGGGTGAATCTCCACCCACTGTGGCAATGCTCCATGAACATTTGAGCATATTTATATACCTTACATGTATGCCCATGTGAACTTTCTCCCATTTTTCCCCCATCACTGACACCCCACCCCATTGATCCTCTCCTGCCATAATTGTTACCCTTCTCTGATCCAAAACCTCTTCAAAGAATATTGCCAACTTCAATTAATAGGAAAATGGAATAATAAAACAGTGGAGGTTATAAGAAAGTGGTATGATGTATTTAAGATACTGAAAGAGAAAAACTGCCAGCCAAGTATTCTATATCTGTCAAAGTTGTACTTCAAAAATGAGGATGAGTTCTAATTCTTCACAGAAAATCAGAAACTGATAGACTATATCACCAAATGACCAGAATTACAAGAGATTTTAAATGTAATACTGTAGCCTGAAAGGAGGAAACAAGGGCAGGAGATTTGGAGAAGATATTTAAAAAGGAAGATTATTAGGAAGGGTAAACCAAAATGTAAGAAAACAGGGAAAAGAACAATATGACAACAGAGAGCTGAAGGACATAATTTTTGAAGTAAGTATTGTCTTTACAGTAAAAACATTGAATGTTAATGGCTTGAACTCCCCAATCAAAAGACAGAGACTGACAGAATGGATTTTTAAAAATGAGCCACCTATATGTTGTCTACAAGAGACTCACCTCAGATGTGAGGACCCAACCAGCCTAAAAGTGAAAGGTTGGGAAGTGGATGTGGCTCAAGCAGTTGGACACCCTCCTACCATATGGGAGGCCCCAGGTTTGTTTCCTGGTGCCTCCTAAAGAAGATGAGGAAGACATGAAGCTGATGTGACAGAGCGCTGACACAAAGAGATGATGCAATGAGCTGATACAACAAGATGATGCAATAGGATGATGCAACAAAAACACACAATGAGAGACACAAGCAGGGAGTAGAGATGGCTCAAGTGATTGGGTGCTTCCCTTCCACATGGGAAGTCCTGAGTTTGGTACCCAGTGCCTCCTAAGAAAAAAGAACAGGAGTACACAATGAACAGACACAGAAAGCAGACACTGAGCACAAACAATCAGGGGGGAGGGGAGAGATAAATAAAATAAATCATTTTTTTAAGTGAAAAGCTGGAAAAGAGTCCATGCAAACAGTAACCAAAAAAGAGCTGGGGTAGTGATACTAATATCAGACACAATAGATATCAAATGCAAAAATGTTATAAGGAATGAAAAAGGTCATTATATATTAATAAAAGGGGTAATTCAGCAAGAAGACATTACTAAATATTTATGCACCTAACCTGAGTGCCTCAAGATATATGAGGCACACAGTGGCAAAACTGAAGGGAGAAATAGATTTCTCTACATTTATAGTTGGAGACATCAATACACCACTCTCAGTGTTGGATAAACCATCTTGATAGAGGATAAATAAAGAAACAGAGAATTTGAATAATATGATAGATGAAATAGACCTAACATATCTAGAGTGTTGCACCCCAAAAGAGCAGGGTATACTTTCTTTTCAAGTGCTTATGGACCCTTCCCCAAGATAGACAATATCTTGGATCATAAGACAATTCTCAATAAACTTAAAAAAAAAATTATGCTAAACAGAGTCTCTGATCATAATGGAATGAAGCTGAAAATCATAATGGAAAGAAGCTGAAAATCACTAATGGATGGAAAAAGGGAAAATTCATAAATATATGGCAATTGAACAATGCAATCTTAAAAAAATCAATGGATCAAAGAAGAAATTGCAATGAAGTCAGCAAATACCTTGAGACTAATGTCAATGAGAACGCAACATATCCAAACCTGTGGGAACTGCAAAGTCAGTGCTGAGGGAGAAATTTATAGCCCTCAGTGCTTACATTTAAAAAGAATAAAGAGCTATAATTGAAGATCTAACTGTGTAACTGGAGAAACTAGAAAAAGAACAGCAAACTAATTTCAAACCAAGCCAAAAGAAGAAAATAATTAAGATCAGAGAAAAAAATAAATGAAATTGAAAACAAAAAACAATAGAGAGACTCAAAACCAAAAGTTGGTTCTTTGAGAAGATCAATAAAATTGACAAATCCTTATCTAGAGTGACAAAGAAAAACAGAGAGAAGATACAAATAAATAAAATCAGAAAGGAGAGGGTTTACATTACCACTGACCCCACAGAAATAGAGATTCTAAGAGGATACTGAATGCCAAAAAACTAGACAATTTAGAGGAAAAGGACAAATTCTTAGAAACACACAAAACATACACTGACTCTAGAAGAAATAAAAGACTTCATCAAACCAATCACATGTGAAGAGATTGAAACAGTCATCAAAAACCTCCTGATGATAAAAAGCCTGGGATCAGATGCCTTCACAGGTGAATTCTACCAATCATTCAAAGTTGATCTAATACCAATCTTGCTCAAGCTCTTCCCAAAAATTGATCAGGAAAGAATGCTACCAAACTCATTCTATGAACCCAACATCACCCTAATACCAAAACCAGATAAAAATACTACCAAAAAAAAAATTACAGACTATTATCTCTAGTGATTACAGATGAAAATATCTTCAATAAAATACTTGCAAACAAAATCCAAAAGCACTTTAAAAGACATACATCACAATCAAGGGGGTTTTATCCCAGGTATGCAAGGGTGGTTCAGCACAAGAAAAGCAATTAATTTAATAAAAAGCCACATTGATAAATTGAAGAAGAAAATTCACATTATCCTCTCAGTTGATGCAGAAAAGGAACTTGACAAAATACAAAACGCTTTCACGATAAAAAAACACTCAAGTTAGAAATAGAATAAAACTTTCTCAATACGGTAAGGTGCATATATGAAAAACATACAGCTAGCAATGCACTCAATGGTGAAAGACTGAAAGCTTTCCTGCTGAGATCAGGAACAAGACAAGGATGCCCACTGTCACCATTGTTATGCAATATTGTGCTAGGAGTTTCTAGCTAGAGTAATTGGTACCCAAAATAGGAAAGTAAGAAGTAAAACTTTCACTATTAGCTGATGATATGATCTTATGTCTAGAATCTCCTGAAAAACCCACAACAATGCACTAAAAGTAATAGAAAATTCAGCAAAGTAGTGGGATTCAAGATTAATACACAAGAATCAATAGCATTTCTATACACTACTGAAATGCAATCTGAGGAGGAAATCAGAAAAAAATATTCCATTTATAATAGCAATTAAAATAATCAAATATTTAGGAATAAACTTAACCAAGGACATAAAGGACCTGTATGCAGAAAACTACAAAACATTGATAAAAGTAACCAAAGGAGACTTAAATAAATGGAAGGTCATTTTCTGTGTTCATGAATTGGAAGACTAAATATAATTAAGATGTCAATTCTACCCAAAATTATTTACAGATTCAAAGCAATCCTAATAAAAATCCCAATAGCCTTTTTTTGCAGAAATGGAAAAATCAAATATGCAATTTATTTGAATGGTTAAAGGGCACAAATATCCAAAAAAGTTCTTTTAAAAAGTATGAACTTCGAGGACTCTTATTTCGAGACTTTAAAGCATATTACATAGCTAGAGTGGCAAAAACAGCATGGTACTGGTATAAAGATAGATACATTGACCAATGGAACTGAGTCAAGAACTCAGAAATAGACCCTCACATCTATAACCAAACAATTTTTGGCAGGGAAGCCAAACCATTCCAGCTGGGCCAGAACAGTTTATTCAACAACTGGTGCTGAGTGAGCTGGACATCCATATCCAAAAGAAAGAAAGAAGACCGTTATCTCACACCTTATACAAAAATTAATTCAAAATGGATTAAGGACCTTAATATAAAATAGAACCATAAAACTCCTAGAAGAAAATATAGGAAAACATCTTCAAGATTTTGTGGTAGGTGGTAGTTTCTTAAACCTTATATTCAAAGCATGAGCAAGAAATGAGAAAACAGATACATTGGACCTCTTCAAAATTAAACACTTTTGCACCTCAAAGGACTTTCTCAAAGGGGTAAAAAGGCAACTAGCTACATTGGAGAAAATATTTGACAATCACATATCCAATAAGGGTTTAATATCCATGATATGCAAATAGATCAAACAACTCAACCAAAAAAAGACAAACTACCTAATTAGAAAATGGGCAAAAGAATTGAAAAGATAATTGTTCAAAGAAGAAATATGAATGGCAAAGAAACTATAGGGTAAATGAAGGAGGATTGCCCTTTCCATGAAAGGAACCCTGGAATAAGGATGGCCAGCCACCTGACCCTCATAAACAGGGTTGGCTGTAAGTATCAAAGGAACACCTGCTATAATAATCAGGAGATCTGGTAATTGTTAACTAGTAATCGTTATGTCCCACTGTTTGTAAACTTATAAAAGCTACCACATCTGTTAGGTGGCTCAAAGCAGGGTGTGGAGCACCCCGCAGCCAGCTACCACTGGGTTCTGTAAGTGCTAAGAGCAGAGCTTCCCTGGCCTGCTACCACTGGGTTCTGTTTGTAAGTAATAAAGGCATGACAGACATTGGTCTCCTACATGGTTTCTCTGGAATATCCAATTACTTGGACTGGCTTGACAGCCTGTGTTAACAATTGGTGTAGTCAGCAGGATATTCTAGTTGGCAGGATATTGCTGAGTCTCCTAATGGTGTAAGACCCATGGACAGCATGACAGTCCCTTTATTGGGAAGTCTGCAAAGGGAATCTTGCCCTTTATTGGGAAGTCTGCAGGACGAAATCCCAGGGTGGCCCCATACCTCTATGTGGTTGTGTTTAACCTTGTCAATCTACTTGTCCCTAGGAAATGAGATTTGGAGTCCTCTTCATAACTTAAGGGATGCCCCATATGCATCTGCCAGTTAATACAATTAGAAAAGGTCATAGAAAATGTCTTCATGAAAAAGAGCAATGGGCAGTGGCTGCAGCCACTGCCTGGCCCTTGTTAGCTGCCTTGGGAGATGTCCCAATAAACACTAGGCTGTTGAATCCCATGCAGGCTGGGTAAAAGTGGAGATTCAAAGAGAGTTTAGACTAGTCAGAAAGAAAATATGACAAAGAAGTTGGAGGAGACACAGGAGAAAGGACAGATTTTGGTGTGCCATTATGCACGCCTAAAGGGGACAAAGCTTACTGAAGCACAGATTCACAAGGTGAAATAACAGAAAGTGTGGGATCCTCAGAAATGGAATACCATTTCTGACTCAGACTTATCCAGTATTGAGGAGAAAGAACATGTTCAACCTGCCATAACCCAGAAATTAAAAGTGTTTCCAAAAACGAGCTTGTGTATTATGGGCAACACTGATTCCAGAGGAGATCTTGAAAGCAGTGAAAATCAGAGATGTGAAATGATGGAGAGCTTGGAAACAGCCATACCAAAGGAGTAAGAGTTATGAGTCAAATTATTCCGTTAGTGTGTCTCAACTCTTTTGTCTGTTTGTTCCAAACAGGATAGAGAAAGTGCAGAAGGTTCATGGAAATTGAATTTTGGGGGTTAAATTTGAGTCATAATATCAGGGTGAAAATACATAAGACAAGGCTTGAATGAATAAAGGAATGTGTTTTTTAAAGGTGCAGAGGCCACCTCAATCTGCATATTAAAGTGGAAATAACTAAATAAATAATTAGTTTTGTCTGTGCTTCTGAAGTTAAATATCTGTTAATTAACATCATCACAGCAGGAGTGTAGAAGTAAGAAGCAACCTAAGTTTGTTTGCAGTAAGTTACAGTTTCTGACTCCTGCAGTAGCCAGCAATGTCTATATAGTGGATGCAAAATACATGACAGTTTCTGACTCCTGCAGCAACTGGCAATGGCTGGATATGGCCAGATGTACAGTGGACCTTTCAAGTGTTGTCACAGGATTATTTACATAGCCCCACATTGTTTCCTAACCTCTAATACTTGTGTGTTAATCAGGGAAAATTGTGCATGGGAAAGGGAGGAACCCCCGAGCAGGCTGTTTTTAAGAAGTAAAAAGGGCAATAGCACAGGCTCAAGCAACAATGGGGAAGGGGTGGACCCTGACTTACCCTTTGAATTGGATGGGGCCAGCACCAATATTGGCTTTGGGTGAGGTTTGTGACAAAGGCAACATTCTCACAATTCTGAAAAGGGGCCAAAAATAAAGCCCCTTAGAAAAACAACACTGTGCAACATACCATGCCCTGTTGCAAGTAAAGGACTTAAGCCAAAATTGTCTGGTCACTTTGAGGACTTCCATTGCCATCTGGGGGTGGACTGCAGGTGATTGAAGAGCAGTGAACTGTTGTGGACCAAATCTGGGGGACAAGATCGGTAGGATGCCTACCAGCAGTTAAAACCCAAGAAGCAGCAGAGTGGCTCCACAGGAAAAGGGGACATCAAGGCTACCACACCCTGTGGTGGCCAGCCCAGCAGTTCCAGTTGCATCGTGTTAACTCCAATGACTGTGCACCTGATAGGACAGTATCTCATGCAGTCTTGGGTTATGGATGAAAAGAAATCACAATCAGCTTCAGCCCTTGTTCCAGTTGAAATGTTAATAGCATACCAATGCAGGCATTGAATTTACAAGTTGAAGGGCCAGCCACCTGATGGTAAGAGAAGGCTTCCCAGAAGAGGTGATCTGTTTCTTGGAACATAAGTCCTAGAAATCCAGGTGGATGTGGAAGCCTTCCAAACAGAGAGAATGGCATGTGCACAGAACTGGAAGGCCAGACTCAGAAGGGGAAATAATAATAATCTGTTGTTGTCTATGCCTCAAGCTATACAAACTGGAAAAAATGAGGATATTTGGCCATGGAACTGGCCTATGCAGCTTTGCTGGTTGGAAATCTTAAGCCCATTTAATGTTACTAAAGGAAATTCAGATAATTTAGAAGGGGAAAAAGTATAGTATCCCCCAAATTGTGTAGAATTAGTGTTCACTGTGTTCAAGGAGCGTAACGTATACAACCTACACATGAGTGTTGAGAAAATGGATTGACAGATAGATGGGGAATTAATGCAAAATGAATGTACAGTTTCTGTTTGTGGGAGATGGGAAAGTTTGCTGTTCCACTATAAAACAGACAAAGAAAGAAAGAGTACTAAAGAGACAATGGCATCAGAGGCAATGCATGACCCTGGACTAGATCTAACAAGGGAGCAAAGAAGGCTTAAAAGGACATTATTGTACACATAAAGAATTGGAATATAGAATGGAAATTATGTATTAAGTTTGAATTTCTGGAGCTTGGTAACTCCACTTAAGGTGATTACATAGGTAAATATCCTTGTAAATGTATAGCGAATGGAAAGCTGAGGGTTAGTCTGTGCAAAATTGGTTAAAAGGTTGTAAATCTTTTGAAATAAATAGAAATGGTGAGAGCACATCATGGTGTTTGTGACTAGCAGAGTTATTATTTGGATATGACAGTGGTTGAAGGGAAGTCTATGGACATGGATATTACTGGAAGGAAAATTTTTTAAAATGTAACATAAGATTGGTAAAACCTTACGTGAAATGTGAATATGCTTTGTGGTGCCTCTTATTGTTGCTGTGGACTTGGGTACACTATTTTAATGCCCTAACCACTTAGATATTGCAGAAGATTTAATGGGCAGATTGTATGGCAGAAAGAGCATTGAGGTGGAGTGTAGGGTCAATGAAGATGGAATGCCCTTTCCATGAACCTGAGGCCCTGGAATAAGGATGGGTTGGTCTGGCCAGCCACCTGACCCTCATAAACAGGGGTGGATGTAAGTATTGAAGGAACACATGCTATAATAATCAGGTGGTCTGGTAATTGTTAACTAATAACCCTTGTGTCCCACTGTTTGTGACCTTGTAAGAGATGACCCTGTCTGTTAGGTAGTGCAGAACAGGATGTGGAACAACCCTGGCTAGCCGCCACTGGGTTTTGTAAGTGATAAGGGCAGAGCTTCCCCAGCTGGCCATCATTGGGCCCTGGAAGTAAGCTGAGCATCCCCGCCCTGCTGCCACCAGTTTCTGTGTAGAAGTAAGTAATAAAGGCATGACCATTGCTGAGCTCCCATGTGGTTTCTTTGGAATATCAAAGTAATTGCTCAGGCTTGACCACCTGTGTTACAATTAACATAGCTGGCAGGCCAGGGTCTCTACCTGTGTTACAGAAACACATGAAAAATTGTTCAACATCACTAGCAATTAGGGGAATACAAATCAAAACTACAATGAGCTATCACTTTACACCTATTAGACTGGCTTCTATTAAAAAGTCAGAAAATTGTGAATGTTGGGGAGGATATGGAGAAATAGGAATACTTATTCACTGTTGGTGGGAATGTAGAATGGTACAGCCGGTGTGGAGGACTGTTTGGCAGTTCCTAAGGAAGTTGAATATAGACTTGCCATGGGACCCAGGAACACCATTACTAAGTATATACCCAGAAGAACTGAGCAGGGACATGAACAGACATCTGCACACGGATGTTCAAAGTTGAATTATTCATGATTGCTAAAAGTTGGAAACAATGCAGGTGTTCATCAGCTGATAAATGGAAAGACAAACTCTGGTGTATACACACAATAGAATATTATGCAGCAGTAAGAAGAAATGAAGTCATGAAGCATATGACAATATGGATGAATCTGCAGGACATTTTGTTGAGTGATGCAAGGCAGACATAAAAGGACAAATATTGTATGATTGCCCTATAATGAACTAAATATTTTGTGTAAACTCATGGAGTTAATAATTAGAATATAGATTACCAGAAAATAGAAGGGTAAGGAATGGAAACTGAGAATTCATCTATGCAGAATGGGTAAAAACATTTGTAAAACTTTGGAAAAGAGTATAAATGTTTAAAGCATTTCACAATATTTGTAACTAGCAATGCTTTTGTATGGGTATGACAGTGGTTGAAAGGCAAAGTCTAAAGTCAAATATATTACTAGAAGGAAAGCTAAAAAGTGTAACATGGGACTCTATAAGATAGTAAAACCTCATATAAAACATGGATTTGGGTGATATTGCACATATAAGTATGTTTTTATAAAATATAAGTAGAAATAAACTAGAAAGAAGGAAAAAAGAATAGCAGCTATGTATAGCAGAGGTGCATAGAAATATTTAGAGGTGATGAGTTTTGTTTTTTGTTTATTATTATTGGAACAATGAAAGTGCTCCAAGAATGATTGAAGAGATGAATGCAGAAATATATGATTACACTGACTATCATTGATTGTAGACTTTGGATGGATTTATGCTTTATTAATATATATCAATAAAATTTACTTGTTAAAAATAAAAATTCAAAAGGAGGGGCAATATAAGGAGTCTAAGAAAAAAGACATTAAAAAAAATAAAACTACCAATGCCATGTATTGACAAGGATGTGTGTTCAGAATTTTTTAAGTTGGATTTTAAATATGGATCCAATGGAGTTCAACTGCAAACTAATGGGGACCTGGGGCCATAATGTATGAGAAAAGATAGTTTAGTTACATGTCCCCAAATGAGAGTGGTATCATGAGGGGTAGATGAGAAATGCAATTGGCTTGGGTGGCTAAACCAGCATATGGGAAGCACACAGGCAGCAGGAATTTTGGGCACGTGCCTTTATGTTCCCTTGATGAAGTTTCATAGATTTCCTGCATGAGTGAAGGTCTGGTTAGTGTAAAGCAAATAAGCATGAAAAGGGAAAAGGACTGAGGGTCTAAGAGCATTGGAGATGATTAGCTTATCATTTGATACCAAATGTGGGTTTTGTGTGAGGTATGTGGGTGGGGTGGGTGGTGGCCAGAGAATGTGGGTTTGGACTCTGGAGAAGTTTATGCCCCAGGGCCTAAAACCCACCAGGCCAAAGGTCAGTGTTGAGGAAAGTGGCATAACTAAAGTAAGAAGGCAGCAGAAGTAGTACACAAAACATTTTGATAGTTTTAATAATGTGGAACAACTGACACTCTCATACTTTGCCAATAAAGTGTAAATTGGCTTAAAAAGCTTTGGGAAAAAATTTATGGTGTATGTACTAAAGTGCAACACACATAATTTATATAGCAATAAATTTAATCAAGTTTATTTACCAAACAGCAGTAGAGGCTAATCCATGAAATTATAGATATAAAAATGTTTACAACATTTTAATTCACAGTAGACCCCAGCTGGTAAAATCTAAATGTCCATCAAGAGTAGAATAGATACATAAGATATAACAATACTTTGAGATACAGCATTGTATTAAAAATGAACAAAGGAAATATACAATAGTATGTATGAATTTCCAAACATAATTCTGAGGAAAAAGAAGACTGCATATTGTATGATTCATTTTACATGATGCTTAAAGTAGAACAAAACAATGATTAATAAGTTAGAATAGTAATCACCTTTGTGGAGGTGATTAGGAGAGGGCACAAATGACCTCAGGGTGCTAGGAATATCCTAAATCTTGATCTTAGGTGTAGTTATATGGATATATACATATGTAAAAATTCAACAAGCTGTATATTTAAGATTTGTATGGACTGTATTAAACAAATACTGCATTAAAAATAAGTAAATTATACCCCAAAGACTAATAAATTCAGAACTATATTGAAACACTGTTTTTCTTAATGGTTTCAAAAATTACATGTAAAAGAGCATATTTATAAATGGCCACAGAGAGAACAACAAAGTGAGCAGGTGATATCCAAAAACTAGTTCAGTGCCTGGTCTTCATTCCACATTTCTAGATTCTGAGTATGCTCCTGTATGCTCACGTAACTGCCCAATCCAAATTTTGTTCCCGCTATTTAAGCTTTTGTAATATATCTATGGTTCTACCTATTTAAATGTGGAGAACCATGACAAACATAATAGGTGATACATTTTGAAGAGTTTTACTAAGGAACTAAAAGGAGGAACTCCCCAAATCAACCAAAAAATACAAAATCAGATATATATATGTGTGTGCACATACACACATACACACACACACATACACAATCCAAGACTATTTTAAATTATATATTTAGTATTGATTTCATATTTAATTTCATTTTATTCAGTTAATTGATGTATAGTATAATTTATCTGAAAGTTAATACTATTTTTACCCTGATTTGGACTATTTTTCTAAACAAATAATAGTTACCATTTTTTGTAACATATATACAATTCAAAATATCCAATTTTAACTAATTCAAGTGTACACTTCATTGGTATTAATTACATTCACAATATTATGCTGCCTTCACCAACATCCATTACCCAAACTTTTTCAATACCTTAATCAACCTCTATACACATTAAGCAATAACTCCCCCTTACCCTCAAGCCCTATTGGTCAAGTTTCATTAATATTTTACATTTGCTTGGAGAAAATGTTCATCTTGCATTTATTTGCTTCTTTCAGTTTCCTCTTACAGACGTATAAATTAGAACAGGCTCATAAATAGTCTTGTTGAAGTATTTTATCTTTATCAAAATCTTTGGGATTAACATAAAATTTTCTGACAGATGTCTTTTGAAGTCTACATTTCTGATAGATGGAATTAATACAAGTAATGTAGTTTCCATAAATAACTGTGCCCATTTCAACCACTCTCAGAGAAGATTATTTGAATGGCATAATTGACAGAATTTTAGCAATTCTATAGCTTTTTTCCACCCTAATAATGAGTGAGAAGTATAATAACCAAGATCAAGAATCTCTTCATCTGGGACAGATTACCAATGTCTCCTGCCATCCTTAATTGCTCCCTGAACAAGGGTCCAGGATCTAAATATGCTGGAATAATTATCTTGTGAAGATGTGCTATATTGGTACTTTGAACTCCAGATGAAGCAAACAATTTCTTACCTTGTTCTAAAATATTTCCTTCTTGGAAATGACATGGAATTAACATGGCATTTTAACTCTATCTCATAATTGAAGATATATATTTCTTGGAAACTCTCAGTTATGTCTCCTTGTATTAAAAAAAAAAAAAAAGGTAATTTCTTACTTTTGTACTACCCTACAATAAATCTAGGCTCTATCATAAAATTCTCCAAGCCAATTTATTATCTGGTCTCTGATTGTAATTTGGCTTGGATCTTGGATGACCACAAGAAGCTTTCTACCATCTCTGGGGATGGTTCCTGCCATCATCTATTAGAAGAAAAAGTGCTGTTTCTTTTTTCTTGAGAAACCCAACACTTACAAGTGCCCTGTTATTTTACATGACAAATATCCCTAGTTATCTACAAATTTGCAGAAATATGGTTATCTAAATAAATTTAAGAATGGCATCCTTGAATCTATTCAGCTTTGCTAAGTCATTATCTTTAGATGATCTATTAAGACTCAGCATGAATCTGAATATCAGAGTTCTTATGCATGGACCTAAGTTCTGTTATTAGTCAACATAACTTCATGGACAGAGTAAGTTGCAGGAAAGAAATAGAATTTTGTTGCTGTGTACTTTGGAACAATTGGCTTTTTTATTATACCCAGGATCTGTGAAAAGATATAAATGAAAGTCACATAAAATAAAAAGTCTTACTCTAAAACATCAAGCAAAGACAGACTGGAAGAAAGTACACAAAAGTATAAATGACTCATTGAAAATATATATTATATATGTGTATTTTCTGCTTTATCAGTAGCCTATATTTTAAATTATAGCTAAAAAATCCAGAAGTATTATTTAGCATTGAGCATAAAAATGCTCAAAATGATATTGTTCAGTACTGTTTTATCTTAGTTAACAAATTTCTCATTTACTTATGCATTAATTTAACTTTCTCTTTTTCCTTAATAAAGGGTACATAATTCTTAAAATAAAGATGGCTGTCAGTTATTTAAAGAGTTCTAATATTTTGATATTTAAAGGAGTTAAATTTTAATAAATAATCTCAATTTTGATGTATTAATTCATTTATTCATCAAGCTTTTTGTTGCTATTCTTTGATCCATACCCTAGTATGATTTTGGGATACCCAGATTTTTAAGATAATTTCAATGGTCTAATTGGTAATGAAATCTAAGCAACTGAACTCTAAAATAAATTTTGCCATATTAAAATAAGACAATAATTACAAAATGTGTTAAATACTAATACCTTAACACTTACATGTATTTGATATTGAGTAACCTTGAACTGTGGGACTGAGGTTTTAAGTCAGCACATTTCCCCACCCATTTCCTCAAGGCTCCCTTCACCTCATTGTTCCTCAGACTGTAGATGAGGGTGTTCAGAGCAAGGGTGACAATAGTATAAAAAGCTGACACAATCTTGTCATGGTTAGCTGACCTGTAGGATTTGGGTCTCATGTAAATAAAAGTAGCAGCTCCATAAAATAGTCGCACCACTGCCAAATGTGAGGAGCAGGTGGTAAAAGCCTTTTTGTGGGCTTCTGTGGATCGCATGTAGAGAACAGCTGCTAGGATGAGATTATAGAAAGTCAGGATGAGGAAAAAGGGGACCAGGAGCATTAACACACAGCAGATATGCATGACATTTTCAAAGACTGAAGTGTCAGCACAAGCCAAGTGCACCAGCATAGGTGCCTCACAGAAGAAATGATTTATCTCATGTGTACTGCAGAAAGGGAAGTTCAGGGTAGCAGCAGCCTGCATGAGCCCATCAGCTGCTCCCAGGACCAGGACCCTGCAGGCATTCTCAAGCATAATTGCCAGCTCATGAGGATGGGATATCAAAGAGGGTGACATATGGGCACATAGTGGTCATAGGACATGGCTGCTAGGAGGAAACTTTCTCCACCACCCAGATTGAGGGAGACAAAGGTCAGTAACCCACATCCAGCTGGGAGATAGACTTCTTGCCAGTCAGAAATCCAGCAGCCATTTTGGGCACAATGGTGCAAACCAGCATCATGTCCATGAGGGAGATTTGGCTCAGTAGAAAGTATATGGGTGTGTGAAGCCTGTGGTACTGGTTCATCAGAAGAATCATGAGGGCATTACCCAGCTGTGAAACTATAGTTATTGTCAGCACCCCTGTAAAGAGAAAGAGATGGAGTCTTGTGTGATGAAAGAGTCCTAGGAGTAGGAACTCTGAGGTGGTGTTTCTCTTCTCCATAATTTCTGTTCACTGCAAATAGAGACATAGAGTTCAATGCAAATAGAGATATAAATAAGGAAAGGGTTTCCATTATTCTAATAATCTTAGGTTGACTGTATGTATAAATTCCTGGAAATGTACTGGATTTGGGTTCCACATCTGGATTCAAAGAACTAACTTCCCATTTAAGATAGTACAACTTGGTCTATTTTTTCACACCTTTGTAGTGATACTTTTTTATGTTTTGATTGACAATAAACCATTGATCTGAAATAGAAAAAAGTTATGTTATACAGTCACTAGATTATTCTTTAGCTTCTATTAAATTGAAATATTACATCCACAGACTACTTTCAGCCACAATCACATTTATAAATCAGTAGTGTTAGTTGTACACACTATAATGTATTACCATCAACTCTATTCATTTTCACACTTTTACAATAATACTTATTAAAGATTCTACATACATTAATCATCAGCTCCATTCTCAACACACATTCTAACTCCTAGCAACCTATATACACTAGAGTTTACCTCCATGAGCTACATCAACATATATAGTTCATATCAATGAGAAAATACAATATTTGTACTTTGTGTCAGACTTAACATTCTCTCATGAATTTTGACAGGTATGTAATAGTAATATGGGGGGTTAATAGCCAGGTGAGATGGGGGAAAACACATCAAATGTAAGATATTGCCTATAGTTAGTCATAATATTTTGATGATGCTATTTCTTAGTTTTTAATAAATATTTCACAACAATGCAAGATGTTGGTGCTGGGGTGATGAATGAGAGTCCTGTAGGATGCTGTGCATGTTTGTTTTGGAAGTTCACAACTTTTACTATACATTTATTGTTTATGTATGTTTATGTATGAATGATAATCTTCAATAAAATTTTAAAAATAGAAAAAGCTGTAAAATACTAAAAAATTAATGCTTTTAATATTTTAATGGAACTTGTATTATTATTATATTGTTTTTTTGTTATGTGTACAGGAACAGAAAATATCCATTTGAGAAAAGAAACACTCAATTTAGCATCCTGTCTTTACATTTGCTTGAGTCATATATAATTTATAATCAATGCTTTGAAATACAAATACATTTATATTATTTTTAAGTAAACAAGTTGCAGTTGTTTTATTGTGGATTACAAAGGCCAAAGAATGGAAAAGATACCTAAGAATAAACAAAATCTCACCTCTGAAGAAAAACTATAATATTCAAAATAATATATAAAATATTTTTCCTTTAAATAACTGTTCATATTCACATGATTTTAAAAATTCAGTCATTCCACTTCATGACTCCCTGCTCTGGACTCTTTGGTATCTGCTCATCATATTTGGAATAAAATGCAAGTTCTTTCCTCAGTCTATTAAGGCTTGAAGTGGTGGCCAATTCCATTTTCACTCACACAATTAACTGCCATGGAGACTAACAGGATCATGGTCAAACAAGAAAGTCTAAGCATGAGGGGAGTTTTGATGCTGATGGATGCACAGGAAGAATTGTAATAATTGTAATAATGAGAAAAGTGATTAAAAGTACTAAAAACTTAATTTTAAATGATTTAATGTATTAAGTATATATAGCTTAAGTATTAATCATAGGAAATTATCAAATAGAGTTGGAAAGATAAACAACCCAGCAAATTCATTTTTCAAATATATCAAATTAGATATTTTATGTGTCTTTTGTCGATAGGTTTTAGTATTTAACAAAATGGATCCATTTCTTAGGACACCCAATTGAAAAGTTGAAGTGTTTGGAAATAAGCATAACATCATTTCAATGTTTTTTCAGGTTGAAAGCTGTTGTACACTAAAAATGAGAAAGATTTTTCAGTGTTTACCATGTTTAAACTCCATACTAAGCACAAAATTCTTAACTCATTAAAAGCAGATGAGTGCATAGCTGTAATGAGCCAAACCTTCCATTCATAGGGAAATACATGAATCCACTACATTTATACATGTAGAGGACTGTAGACCTCTTTATTTATTTTTTCTTCATAATGATTTCAGCCAAAGCTTTCAAGATATTGATACCTCTGAACCTGTTGCCTAGATTTTTTCTGGTTACAGATTGCTGTCGAGACTGAGCTGGTGATGATGTTTTATTCTTTTGGATTTGAACTTGAAAATATATTGATGCTATAAAAATAAATTTACAAATAGAGCTAACTTCTTGCAGGGCCATGGTTACCAATGGCTTATTAAAATGCTATGCCCACCTCCTGAGCGTTGTGTTAATGGTCATAACACACAATAAAACCAGCATATTTGAGATGGCTTGTTTAGGAATTGGAAGTCAGGTGAACAGTCTACCTCATCAAATATTTGCAAAGCCTTTCTTATTCAAACTATTTTCTATCTAGTATATGCAGACCCTTGTTTATATACTATTTAAAATAATGTTTTCCTATTATTGCCACATCCCCCTCTCTCCTTGAATGCAGACCTCTTCTGTCACCATTATAACTTCATACATTCCAAGTTTCATCTTATTGATGGGGATATATAGGAACAAAATATAAGAAAAATATGTATGATAAGATATGTATGGATATGGGATAAGAAGGCTTAGTTTAAGAATTATTTTTAAATTTTCTATTTATGAGATGAAGAACAACTTACTTAACTTTCTGAACAGAGAGCTCAGAGAATTAAATGTTTATTTTGCATGTGAAAGAAATTTAAAATCATTTCTTAAGTCATTTTTTATATCCAAACAAAAATTTTAACATTAATTTAATTTCTCAGTGTCGGCCATTTGATGTCAATTTGTTTACATATATACACCAGTTTGAAAAGAAAAGCATAAAATGCCTGTTTGGTCATTTGCATTAATGCTCTGGCAACATGGAGGGGAAACTCTAAGTTTTGAAAAGCATATATTCCACAAACTAAATGGTTATCCAGTTTTAGAATTAAATACTCTTACTCTAGAAGTAGATGATGGTAGGTAGGTAAGTAGGCAGGTAGGTAGATAGATAGATAGATAGATAGATAGATAGA
>JAQZBX010037088.1:0-23924 GCA_029593785.1 Cabassous unicinctus | reverse complement strand
GCACACAGAGCCTGGCAGCCCATGCGCCTTCTCTATATATTTTTTTTATTTTATCGGGAGGTCCCGGGGATCGAACCCAGGTCCCTCCATATGGCAGACGGACGCCCAACCATTTGAGCCACATCCGCCCCCTCTGTTTTATTCCTGTTCAGTCCTATTTGATTTTGTTTCTTCAAAGACCCAGCTTTGGCTTTGTTCATTCTCTCTAGTTTACCTTTATTTTCTGTTTCATTAATTTCTGTTCTCATCTTCTTTATTTGGTTGCTGTTTTTTCTAACTTCTTCAACTAGATACATAGCTCATTATTTTTTAAATCTTTCTTCTTTCTAAGATATAATATAATATTATATGTTATATTAGGGATATAATCTTCCATTGAAGTTTTTAGTTGTTCAATCCACAAGTTTTGATATATAGTTTTTTCATTATTATTCAGTTCAAAGTACTGTAAAATTCTCATTATGATTTCTTTTTTGATCTATGTATTGTTTAGAAGCATTTTTAAATTTCCAAATATATGGGATTTAAAAATCTATCTTTTTGTTACCAAATTCTAACTTGATAATTCTGAGGTCAATTAATGTGAGATGATTTGATATGTCTTTGAAATGTATTTAGTTTTGGCTTTGTGGCTTAAAATATATGGTCAACTTTTATAACTGGTCCATGTGCACTTGGAAAGAATGCATCTCTTAGTTGTGGTGTTCAGAGTTCCATTTGTGTCCATAAACCAAGCATAAGTGTGCTGTGCAGATATTCCATGACTTGGCCAACTTTATGTCTTCCACACCTGTCAACATGCAAGGGATATTCTCTTTTTTTTTATTTTTAAGATGTATGTATTTATTTATTTACTTTTTATCCATTATTACCCCCCCACCCCCGTTTTTGCTGTTTTTGTGTACATTCGCTGGGCAATTCTCTGTGTCTGTTTCCTGCCCTCTCTTCTCATCCTTCTCCTCCTGTCTTCACCGGGATTCGATCCTGGGAACCTCCGATGTGGGAGAGAGGTGTCCTACCACCTGTGCCACCTCAGTTCCTGGTTTTTCGGCATGTCTCGTCTTGGCTGTCCCTTGTGTCACTCTCCTGTTACGTCATCCTCTTGCTGCATGGCTCAGTGGGGCCTGGGGGGTGCACCTGCGCGCTGGCCACCAGGCCCTGCGCGCCTTCTATATTTTTCTTTATTTTTACTGGGAGGTCTCGGGGATTGAACCCAGGTCCCTCCATATGGGAGACGGACGCCCAACCATTTGAGCCACATCTCTCCCCCACAAGGGATATTCTTGATATCTGAACCTGGGATGCCCCAGCTTTCTTTTGTATTTTCCTGGTATATTTTTTCCATCCATTAACATTTAAACTTGCTGTATCCTTTTGTTTTAGGCAAGTCTCTTGTAAGCTACTAATAGCTATCAATTTTTTGTATTTTAGCCGGTGAATTTAGTTATTTATATTTATGGTAATTATTGATATATTTGGGCTTGTTTGTGTCATATTTTTTTTATTGCTGTTTTCCCTGGATCTTTTCTTGTCTTAGTGCATGGGGAATTAATTGAGGTTTGGTTATTGGTTCTTATTCTGTTTTTCCCCAATATCAGTTTGGAATTTTCTACTTGGGTATTGGTTGGTGGCTTACCTTTAAGTATTTTTATTCATATCTAACTTGCTACCTTAACCCCATTTACAACAACAGACTTTAACCACCACCACCCCTGAAATGGACTATTATCGTCCAATTTTTTAGTTCTGACTTTTTATTAATCCTATAAACTTACTATTTTACACGTTTTTATTTGATTACTATTTTTTTCTTGCCCCTTATACATATTGATATTTGGTATCATTTTCCTGTTCCTTGAAATATATTCTGTAAAAATTTCTTTAATGAAGGTATGTTCTTGGTAAACACTTTTTCTTTTTAAAAAAATTTTAGTCCTCTTTCTTGAGTAAAAGTTTTGATATTGTGATAATTTACGGCTGACAATTTTTTTCCTCTCATCATTTTGTAGATATTTGCATCTTTAGCTTGGGGCTCAGTTCTCCTTGAGGGGCCCAGCTCAGTGTTCTCCCGCTTTACCGTTGGCTCCAGGCCAGGTCCCCTATTTGCTGTGCTGCTATGGCACCCTTCCTCAGATCATTCCCAGCCCCCCCACACACACCATCTGCCCTCATTTTACTGCTTCCAACTCCAGCCCCAGGCTACTCCTTGGAAACCCATATGTCTTGGGATCCCACGAATGCAAATAAAATAAGTCCTATAGTATCTAATGCTGTACAGAGCATCTGGTTTGCCTGCAGCTGGCAACTTAGAACTTTACCTGGAATTGGTTGAGTTTGGATTCTTGTTTCTATTTTTTATGTTTTACAAATATGGATAAGCCATTTCCTCAAAACCATTTACTGAATGGTCCATCCTTTCCCAATTGAGCTGCAATGCCAGTTTTGCCATAGGTCTGGTGGTAGACACCATGTTCTGTTCCATTGGTCTGTTTGTCTATCTCTGACAATAGTATACCATTTGAATTTCTCTTGTGTTACAAGTTTTGATATATGGTAGGGCAAGTTCCCTATTCTTTTCTCTCTCTCTCTCTCTCTTTTTTGTTTGTTTGTTTCTTTTGATTTTTTTTCTTCATTTTTGTTTTTGAAGTTCCCTATTCTTGATATTCAAAATTATTTTTACAATTCTTGGTCCAATTCCATTTGAGTTTTGGGGTCAACTTGTCAAATTATATGTGCCAAAATACAGTTAATTTAAAATTTAAATTGGGGAAACAGCTTTACAATATTGATTCTTTCTATCTGTAAACATGGCATGTTGGCCAGCTTACTCATTCTTTTCGTATCCTTCAGTAATTTTTTTTTTTTTACCGGGAGGTCCTGGGGATCGAACCCAGGTCCCTCTATATGGGAGACGGACGTCCAGCCATTTGAGCCACATCCATTCCTCCCCTTCAATAATATTTTATAATTTTCTCTGTAAAAGTCTTGCATATTTTGTCAGACTTTTTCCTAGATACCTAAAGATTTTATTTTCATTAATAATGGAATCTTTCATTCCTATACATTTTCTAATTAATGTTACTAGCCAATAGGGTGCTATTGGATTTTGTACATTGTTCTTGCATCCAACAACTTTCTGCACCTGCGTTTTAGTTGTAATGGCTTGAGTGAACTTCCTTCACCTTTCTATTTAAGTGATCACCCTGTCTGCAGTGATGGCCACGGCATCTCTTCCCACTGCCTCTCTTCCTTTTTCCTTGCTGCATCGTACTGTCTAGGGCCTCGGCCTTAGTGATGAAAAGAAGTGCTGGTAGCGGTGCTGCCGGCTTGTTCCTGATTTTAGTAGAAATACATCTGAAATCCCCCTGCCCTGCCTTAAACATGATAGCTGCTGTAGGTTTTTGAGAGGTACCCATATTAACTAGGAAATTATCCTCAGCTTCTGTGACAGAGGCTCTAGAAGACAACCGTTTCAGGGCTAACGTGGCAGCTGGTGCGCGTTAGTGCCTCACACTCCTTTACTCGATGGAGAGCTTCCATTCTGTGGCCCAGGAAGGCTGCTGCGGCTCCCACCCTCACATTCACATTCCAGCCATTGGGAAAGAGAAGAGAGGAGGCTGAATGCATGCTTCTTACTTTCAAGGCAAAACCAGAAATGGCCACAGCCATTTCCACTCACATCCTGTTGGCCAGAACCTCGACCTGTGGCCGCAGCAAGCTACTCAGGAGGCTGGGAAGTGCAGCCTTGGGCTGGGCCAGCCAAATGCTCAACCAAAATTCTTGATACTCTAGAAGAAGAGAAGAGTGGATATTGGGGAACATAGCCTTTATCAGGCGAAGGAAATTTCTTTCGATTCCTAGTCCTAAGATGTTTGCTCTTGTTATTTTCCATTATAAATGAGTGATGACTTTTATCGTATTCTTTTACTGCATTTATTGAAATTATCAGATTGTTTTCCTCTTTTAATCTTACAATATGATCTATAGCAATAAATTTTCTAATGCTAATCCACCCTTGTATTGTGGAGATTAAACTCAATTTGATTATGATGTACCAGTAATATCTTTTGTATATGCTGCAAGATTTAACTTTCTAATATTTTGCTTAGGATTTTTGCATCTGTGCTCATGAGCCAGATAGACCTATCATTTTT
Organism: Cabassous unicinctus; assembly: GCA_029593785.1. Lineage (NCBI taxonomy): Eukaryota > Metazoa > Chordata > Mammalia > Cingulata > Chlamyphoridae > Cabassous > Cabassous unicinctus. The sequence goes on along the minus strand of JAQZBX010037088.1, from coordinate 19,770 downwards.
ACCTTTCTCATAGTTTCTTTGTTTGGTTTTGGTCTCACTGTTACATAGGCCTAATAGTGCATTAGGTGGCCCTCCCTACCCCACCCCCACCCCTACCTTTCTTTTTTTCTCTAGTCTCTGAAAAGTTTGGATAAGGTCAGGTTTATTTGTTCATTAAAGGTTTGATAAAAACTTGCCTGTAAAACATTCTGGATCTGGTGTCTTTGGTTAGGGCAGGTTATTCATTCACTTTCTTTAGCAGTTACTGTTTTTTTCTTATTAAGTTTTATATTTCTTCTTGATTCTTTTTTTTTTTTAAAGATTTATTTATTTATTTCCCACCCCCACCACCCCGTTGTGCTGTACTTGGTGTCTGCTCTCTGTGTGTTCTTCTGTGTCTGCTTGTCTTCTCTTTAGGCAGCACCGAGAACTGATCCCGGGACCTTCCGGAGTGGGAAAGAGGCGCTCAATCTCTTGTGCCACCTCAGCTCCCTGGTCTGCTGCATCTCTTATTGCCTCTCCTCTGTGTCTCTTTTTGTTGCTTCATCTTGCCGCACCAGCTTTCTGCACGGGCCAGCACTCCTGAGCGGGCCAGCACTCTTCCGCATGGGCCAGCTCTCCACTTGGGCCAGCTCACCTTTCACCAGGAGGCCCTGGGAATCGAACCCTGGACCTCCTATATGGTAGACAGGAGCCCAGTCACTTGAGTCACATCTGTTTCCCGAGTCTATTTTGATTTCTACAATTTTCTAGAAAATTGTTGATTTCTCTAAATTTTCAAATCTACTTTGAAATTTATTTTCAAATATATTGCTCATATATTCTTATATTATTTTTAAAATTACTTCTGTATCTGTTAGTTATATCCTTTTAAATTTCTAACACTGTTTATATATACCTTTTTTCTTTCTGATCAGTCTTACTAATGATTTGTCACTTTTGTCAGTCTTTTCAGAGAACCAGTGTTTTAGTTTGCCAAAGGGATGCTGATGCAAAGTACCAGAAATCTGTTGGCTTTTATAATGGGGATTTATTTGTGATGAAAGCTTACCATTCCAAGGCCATGAAATGTCCAAATTGAGGCATCAGCAGAGATGCTTTCTCACCAAAGACAGCTGCTGTTGATCCTGGCATTGTTGCCGTGTGGTGAAGCAGGACGGCCACCAGTCTCTGCGGAGACCTCTGCCTTCCCCTCCAGAAGCTCCCGTCTCTTGGAGCTCAGCTGCGGGCAGTCAGGCATAGGACTTGTCACTTTCTGGGCCTCATCTCTTTGAGGCTCTTGGGGGCTTCTATTTTCCTGCAGTCCTCTCTCTCACATGGCAGAATCAAACATAGCAGAGCCCTTTCCCTATGTCTGTCTATGTAAGTCTGCCTCTCTCTGTGTTTCCATTTATATCAGACCCAGCAAGGGGACAGAGAGCCAACGTGAGTCACACCTCACTGGTGTCCAGTCAAAATCCCTGAATCAGTTTTATCAAGTAATCTAATCAAAGGCCCCTCAACTGAATTTAATGTAGTCAAAGGGTACCACACCCAAAGGGATTGATTAGTTTACAAACATAATCTTTCTGTTTTGGGGATTCATAAAATAATCTCAGATTGCCACAACTAGCTTTTGGTTTTATTGATTTTCTCAGTTTTTCTGTTCCTTATTTAATGACATACATTGATTTTTACTTTTACTACTTTCTCCTCCTATTATTAGTTCACTCTTGTTTTCCTAGATGTCTGTGTTAAATGCTTAAATTATTTTCAATCTTTTTTTTATTTCTTAGGGAATGCAAATTAACCCTATGTACTGCTTCACTGCATCCTACAAGAATTTATATGAGGTTCTGTCATTGTCATTCACTCAAATATTTTGTAATTTTCACCATAATGTTCTCTTTACTTCATGAGTTGTTCAGGAATACATTTCAAAGCATGAAAATATGTATGTATGTATATATGTATGTATATATATTTTAAGCCCCATTTTTTATTATTTAAAATTTTAATTACACAGTGGTCATAGAATGTGGTATGTATTATATCAATTATTTGAAATTAATGAAAACTTCCTTCATGAGCTAGACTTGATCAGTTTTTAAAAAATGTTCTATGTTAACTTTCAAAAAATGTATATTGTTTTTTTGGGGGTGTAGCTATCTACCCACTAGCTCAAGTTTGTTAATGTTGTTATTGAAATCTGCTGTATGTTTAATAAATTTTATGTGACTTGTCAGTTTTTGACAGAGGTATGCTAATACTTCTCATTGTGATTCAAATTTTGTCTATTTCTTTATAATTCCATTTTGGTTTATTTATTTTGAGTCGTAGTGTGAAGGATATACAAATTCATGATTGTTATATCTTATTGATGGATTCTTCCATTAACTGTTAAATACTATATCTCTGTTTCCTTAAGCTTTTTGCCTTAAGTTCTATCTGATATTAATTGCTGCATCATGTTTTCTTTGGTTGTTATTTTCAAGTTATACTTTATAATATCCCTTTATTTCCACACTTCCTGTGTGGTAGCTATGTTTTAGGTGTGTCTTCTGTAGACTATATATAGGTGGATTTTTAAAAAGCAAATCAAGTAATCTATGTTTTTAAATGCATTTTTTTTTATCCATTTGTATTCTTTGTCTGATTATTGATATATTTGGACTTATTTGTGCCACCTTAAGTGCTTTCTGATTACTATTTTTCTTTGCTTTTTTTTGCCTGGTAAATGTTTTAGAAAATTAGCAGTAATGGCAAAGTGGAATAACTTGAAAGTAAGATCAGTTAGGAAGCTATCACAACAGTCCAGACAAGGGATGAAGACAGAGCTAGGACTGGGGCGGTAGCATTGGAGATGAAAGCACAGATTTAAAAGACATTTCAGTCATGTCCATTGTAGCACTTTTCACTCATTTGTTTGTTTTTTTGTTTATTCATTCATTCATTTCACAAATATTTTTGAATGCCCATGATTTTAGGAACAGGGGAAACAGCAGTAAACAAGGTAGTCATGGTCTCTGCTCTCCCAGAACTCAGTCTAGTGGGGGAGACAAACATGAATCAAATAATCTCATCAGTAAAGATCAGGGTGAAAAAGTGAAAAATGTGGCCAAGGAGCGGTAATGGAGATGACCAAGTACAGCAGCCAGTGTCGGCGTCCCTCAGGAGGTGGTGGCTGGGTAAGGAGGAGTCAATCAGGCAGCTGCGGATTTAAAGTAGGTGGCTAAGAGTGTCTAGGCAGAGGAAACAGCAGGTGAAAGGCCCTCTGGCAAGAAAGAGAGTAGACAGGGTTCTAGGGACAGAAAGGAGACAAGTACAACTTGTGTGGTAATGTTTTTAATTCCAAAATATTTAAAAACTATCCAAATGTTTAATATAAGGAGAATTACTAAATAAAGTATGATGCTACTATAGAGTGGGGTATTATGCATCCATTAAAATATACAATCTACTTATTTACATGGGAAATATTTATAATATATTGACAAATAATAAAAGCAAGCTACAAAACTATATAGAATATGATCTTATTTTTGTATATGTATCACATTTAAACAAATAACAGATATTTATTTCAGTCTGAATTGTACTCACCAAATGATCATCTCTAAGGAGTTGGATTCTGAGTGATTGTAATTTTTCTTTTTGTTTATTTGTATTTAAACAAATTTCTGTAATAAATATGATTTACCGGTGTCAAAAAACAAAATGAAAATAAAATATATTTCTGAGTCACAATAGTAGAATCAGTAACCTCCTGGATGTGGGGAACTAGAGAAAAGCAATTACTAGAACTGATTCAGGTGTTATGTTACTGATGGATGGTGGAAGCATAGACTGAGAGCAGGGCCACAGGAGGAAGGAGCAGCTTGACCAGGGTGAGATGTGAGGGAGAAGATACAAGCTAAGTTGTGGACACATTGTCTGATATGAAGTTGGGAATGTGGCTCTAGAGCTGCCAAGAGATAAAGCACAATAAAGAGGTCATTAGGTCTTCCAAAAAGGAGGTTGTTGATGCACTTTAAGTGTCAGTGGGAGGGAAAAGAAAATAAGAATGCAGTAGGTTAAAGAATGAATGGAAAGGATAAGAATGACCTACACATGTGGACAACCCTTTTATGGAGTTTGGGAATAAAGAAAATGGGGGTTTTTAGGGTCTGGAACCTGGGAGAGAGAGCATGTTTTGTAACACAGATTTAAAAATCTTAAAAATCATAAAGTTAAAAGCTGAGAGGTGAGCATTAATAAAATAACAGCAAAAGTATATAGAACTAGAAAAGAAATATGTCAAGACTGGACCTTGGTGAGTAAAGATAGTTTCACTGGGTATAAAATTCCATATTGTCAGTTTTTCTCTCAGTGTTTGAAGATACTATTCTGCTGGTTTCCAGTAGTTCTAACAAGAAATCAGCTGTCAGTCTGGATAATCTGTCTTTTCTCTTGGGCTGCTTATAAGATTTTATTTTTGTCTTTGGTGTTTTTCACTTTTTACTTATCTCTCTTGGGATTCATTAGGCTTCTTAAATATAAGGATACACAACCTGCATTAGTTCTGGAAAATTTACAGTTATCCTCACTCCAGTATAAGACTCCTCTCCATTCTCTCTCTCCTCCACTTCTGTGATGCTGCTCAGACATGTGTTAGCTCATCTAACTAGCAACCATTTCTTTTAATCTCTCTTCCCATATTTTAAAATTCTTTATGTACTGCATTCTGGGTCTAATTTCTTTATAAATCAGTTTACTTATTCTTTCTTGCTCTTTTAGTTTAGTTATTTTCATCCAAGCTGCATGCAAAACATACAGTTGAAAGAGGCAAATAAGTCTATAGGGTTTGTGACAATTGTTCCTTATTTTCTGCTCTCCAGAAACTTTCAGCTCTTTTATTTGAATCTTTTAGTATTTGCCCCCCATAAATCTAAATGCCATGCCCGAATTGATACTTCTTAACTTTTCAGGTTTTCATTTTTATTAGAGAAGTTGTACATTTACAGAAAAATCATAGACTTTTCAGTCTTGAAATGACCTGTTGTTTGAATATCATGGAAAATGTGGATTTAGGTCTTTTTACTTCCACTCTCCACCCACACATAATCCCTCTCCCAACACATGCTTTGCCCATACCTAGACTTCAGAGATACTTGATCAGATCAGAAGGGAGTGTTTACATTTTATGACTATGCAACCCTAGTCATGGCTGAGGCATGATTGCTTTTCCTTTCCTGGAACATACTTACCTTTTCCCTAGAGCTGGTGCTTAGTTAGTACACAGTTTTCTATGTACATAACACTAATTGAACCCTAAATTCTCCTCTGGTTGTTTAAATCTCTTCTCAGCATGCTCAACATATTAGTTGTTCAGTCAATTTTGTCTTGAACAAGTCCTTCCCAGAGCCATTCAATCTGTTCCACTCTGGAGTGGTTCATCTTCTCACCTTGGAGGCCCCCTCTACCATCACCCTATACCTTTCCTTTGCTTTTTTCTTGTGTTGATTCTCTGGCTGCTGGATCCCACATTGTCCTCATTTGGTTTACTGCCTCATTTGGGTGGAACTCATCTTCCAATAGTGTCCTTAGGAAGAGTTCATGTGAAGTCAGTCGTTTAGGCCTTACGTGTCTGAAAATGTCACAGTCTACCCTTACACTTAGATGGTAATTTGGACTGGGAGTAGCTCTTCAGGTTGAAGATAATATTCCTTCAGAATTTCGAAGGCTTTGCTGTATTTTTGTCTAGTTTCCAGTACTGTCCTTGAAATGTGACTTTGTTCTTTTTCTTGATGCTTTGTATGAAACCTGTTTCACTCTTTCTGGAAACTGATAGGATCCTCTCTTTGTTCCCTTTGTTCTAGGAGGCTATAATGATATGTTTTGGTTTGGACCTCATTTCTCCTGTGGTTGCTCGGTAGACCTGTTTAATTTGTAAACCTATGACTTTTAGTTCTGGGAGATTTTCTTGAATTACCTTTCTGGAACTCCTGTAACAACTGTTGGACCTTCTGGTCTGGTCCTCTACATTTTATTTTCTCAGATTTTTTACTCCTTTCTTTCATTTGTTTTTATAACTTCTATCATTTTTTCATCTCTGTGATCACATTTTTATTTTCCAGAATAAATTTTTTTTTATGCTCTGAATTTTTTTAAAGCGTCATCCTCTTGCTTCATGGATGCAATAACTTTTCTTATCTCTCTAAGGATATTGATGCTTTTTCCTCCCAATTTCTTTTCCCTTCATAGTCTCTGTTTCTTCCAAGTTGCTTTTATGTTTGTTTGTTTTCAGGCCTCTGTTTTTCCATAGTAGAAGACTTCTTAAAATGTCTTCTGATCTTTGGCTGTCATTCTGCTCATGATTAAGAATGAGCCATAAACCTCACTCTTGGTTCATGAGTGGGGCCTTTGTCACTGTGGCTTCACTGTGGGGTGATATGACTAAGCTGTTTTATTGAGAAACCTCATTGTCAGACTCTGCTTTCCCTTGGGCTGGTCAGAGTCCTCAGAGAAGGCTTTTCTAGTCTCCTGCTAAAATTTTAGGAGCTGTTCACTTTTCCTCCTTTTGTTAATTATAATATCCCAACCTTCAGTTGTTTTATTCCAAAAAGTAATTTCTAGTCTTTTGCCCTGGTGGTGAAGGGGGCAGTCACCAGCTACTGGGGATGGGGAAGAAATCTGGGAACTAAGTACTTCTTAAGCAGAGTTTTCACCAATCCTCCTGTTTCTCTCTTACCTGAACTCCACTCTAGAGGAGCCCAGTGCCAACATTTCCTGAGTCTTTGGAAGCTGCTTCACCCCTGTCCTCCTGCTGGCTTAGAGTTAGGCATTCTGGAGTCTACTAAGTTGATTAACTCTTACTCTTCCACTTTCCAGCCTTCAAACCTCTGTAATTGTTTCCTTTCCCTTCTCTTCATCCTTGTGGTTAGATCGTCTCAGAGAAACTTTTATTCCCCCCTTCCTAACCGCCCCCCACTTGTACTCCAAACTTCAGCCTAGGGAGGGCTATATCCCCACTCTCTCCTTCTGTGGAGAGGTCGCCTTTCGGGGATCCACTCTTTATATGGGTGTCTTTTGCTACCCCAGGCTTGGCCTCCTGTATCCTGAATGAGTGGCCCTTTTGGACTCAAGCTCCAGACAAGCCCAGGGCAACAATTACCAGCTACAGAAGTCACTGCCTCTCTATGTTCACAGTTTCTTATCTTCTTGGCCTCTGATGATCTCTTTTACTTTCCTATTAGCTTGGAATGCATTTTTAAATATTATTTTTAAATATTTAACCATGTTTGGGTACTCTATAGCAAGAAGCTTTCTCCGTCTTGCTAGACATAGAGGCCTTCCCTGCGTTTATGCAGCACTTTCTAGAAAGCACATCCACTTCATGATCTTCACTGCTTCCCTCAGCAACCCTTTGGGAGGTTAGGTGCTGTGATTTCCATTTTACAGCTCAAGACACTGACTAATAAACATGGAGTGTTGGTGGCAGATTTGATTTTTAGCTGAGTTTAGAAAGGCCATGAGATGTCACTTCTGTGGTTCAGTTAGGAAAAGACTCCATCTTGCTCACTCTCTCTCCCGTCCCTTGTCCTGGAGGAAGCCAGCTGCCATGCTGCCAGGGTATGGCCTGCCAGCAACAGACAGACAGACAAACAAAAATTGAGTTGAAAGCTCTTTTCAGTGACATATGCTTTCAAAAAGAAATTGATTCCAAGTAGAAACGGCTTTACCTTGAGGCTTCGACAATTCCGGCTCTTCCCTGGTCAGAAAGCCCGAGTGGCTGACAGGCTACCCAAGGTCTATCTGGGAGTGCAGGTTACACTGAATTTTTACATGAGTTAAGGAATCAGGGGTTAAGTTAATGAGTTAAGAGTAAGAGTTAAGTCTTATATCTGCCCGTATTGAAAAAATGTGAACCATAGGCCTTTAAATGCCTGTTAGAGCACAAGAGCAGGTGTCGTACAGGAGGACTCGAAGCTGTCGGTGGCCTTAAGCACTGACGGTTCTCTGAGGAAGAGAAGTCCTTCCCACTGCATTCTGCCCCCCGTAATGCGTTTCTCGGAATCACAGGGGCCCAGTGGGATTCTGTGACAAAGGGTGAGAGTAGTTGTGTCTGTCTTTCACCATTTACACCCCTTTCCTCCAGGCATCCACGTGGAATGGAAGTTAGTAAGATAAAGCCTGGGCCAGGCTTGACCTCCAGGTCCCACGGGGTTTTCACTTAGAGCCAAGGTCTGGCAAAGAAGGGAGCCACCTCCAGTCATGCTGGATGGATTGGGATATTTGGTGGGAAGACGGCTGTTTGTTATCTGATGCCACTGCCCCCGAGCTGGGGTGCTGCCGGGAAAACTGCCGTGGGCGCTTCCAGGTGGAGAGGATTGGCATGAATGCACATTTTCCAGGGAGTTGTTTTACTTTGCAGACTCCTATATGAGGAAGAAGTCAGAATCGTCTAAGTAACAGTTTTATTGACTACAGCATGTGGGACAGCTCTTTTCCTGTACATGTAGGTTCTTTTCTTTTACCCGGTTTGCCATGGGTGCGGTTGACAGGCTGTTTTATCTTCACAGGTACTGCGACTGCTTTGCCAGTGGAGACTTTTGCAACAACTGCAATTGTAACAATTGTTGCAACAATTTACGCCATGAAATCGAGAGGTTTAAGGCCATTAAGGTAATAAAATTCCGTTAAGCCCATGGGTTTAGAAAGCATTTAAAAGTGCTTGAGATGTTCATCATGCTATCTCCAGAGATTGCTGATATCAATATCGGGAAAATTCTAAGTCCTGAAGAATGTACACTGGCTACAGTGCTGTTCCTGATGGTGGGGTTTGGCCTGCAATAAGGGGCTGTGAGGGGAGCGGAAGCCCGAGAAAGATCTTTATTCTCCACGGGGAGGGGGCGGTCTTCAGAGGTGGGGCAGCATCAGGAAGTTCTGATTTAAGAATGTGCAAATGGACAATTTGTCTTGATTTGGGGTTTAGAAATTTTGGATATGTAGCAGATAAGCTTGAGTTCAGTGTGGTGTAGCCTTAAAAGGGGCAGATAATCCACTGTAAGAAGAGAACTGGGCAAAAGGCTCAGCCATCGCATATTTATTTTCGCAGCCCTTGGCTTCCAGGGGAAGGGGAGAGTCTAATCTAGGCTTTCCTAAAGGGCTCTGGAGGCCGCTTGCTGAAGGCTAAACTTGCAGGAACTTGGAGTTTTTGCACCTTTCTGTAGGCACAAAAGATAATCAGGGATAAGAGTGAGCCCGTGAGGATTGGGGACAGCCACCTGCCCCAGGGAGCAGCTCCCTAGTGTCCTGTAGCATGCATTGCAGACACGAGGGCCATCGACTCTGCAAATAGAGCAGAATGATCACATTGTGCCTGTTTCTTCTAAAATAACTCCTCTCTTGAATTACGGATAAGTTAGTAAATCACTTGAAAATATCTGATCAACTTCAATACAGCCAGATATATAGGGCAGGAGAAAATTATGATGTATCTGAAGCTCAGTACAGTAGTGTTCTCCTTAGGGATGAAGGATACTATCTGCAAAGTGTAAAATTATTTCTTTAAAAAGTGTTAGAATTCTCATACATTGTTGGTGGACACGTAAATTGGTGTAACCACTTTGGAAACTTTTTTGGCAATACCTCCTAAAGCTAAACCTTTGTATGTGCTCTGATCCTGCAATTTCAGTCCTTAGACAGCCAACAGAGATCACTGTAATGTCCACTCAAAGATGTGGACAAGGATGTTCACAGCAAGTTTATTCACAGTAGCCACAACTGTTCGATGATTGTGAACGTAGAATAGGTTTTTGCATGAAAATATATTAATATGTTATTCACTGTGTGCCTTTTGGTTACATGCAACAAATCTAACAGTTAAATTATTTCAGTGGCTCCTTTGACCCCTTACTAGGGGAGAGAGTCTTGTTACTAGCTTAAATAATTTCTTTTGCACAAAATTTCATTTTTAAGAAAAGTGATATCTTTTGACTGTTATTGTTTTGAAAATATTATGTAGGTTTTCAATAGGTCAATAACCACGTGTAAAATGGTTTTTATGAATTTCTCAATTTGGGGATGATTTTTTTGTATGGTCTAAATTGTGGACTCAAGATTCTTTTCTTTGTACATGTATAGATAACTTTTTTTTCCACACTGTAGCACCATGTTTCTACATAAAGAATTATTTTCATTCTTTATCCATGAGCACTAGGCTTTGCTCACTTACAAAAAAAGTAAGCCATATTAAGGAGTGAGTCTTCTTTTTTACAATAATATAAATATGAACTGTTAACATTTTTTAAAGCATTGTAGTTTTTAAAATTAAGCTGTTTTGTTTTGAGTTGTTGAATTTGAAAGCCTTCATGAATATCGATATAATATACCAATGAAATAACATCTGGGGCAATGTAGCCCTGATAATGTTGTTGATGAGCACCGTATGTTTCTGAATATTAAATATGTATTATTAAAAGTTGGTCACTAAAAAAAATAAGTAACCATATTGAAATTGCAGGTAAAATGACACCTTTCACTCAACACCACTTCTGAATAATAAAATACATCTTGATGGAGTTTTGCGTTTTCTATCTTAGGCATGTCTTGATAGAAATCCAGAAGCTTTCCAACCAAAAATTGGGAAAGGAAAATTGGGAGACATTAAGCCTCGACATAACAAAGGATGTAACTGTAAGAGGTCAGGCTGCCTTAAGAACTACTGTGAATGCTACGAGGTGGGTCATCAGTTTCCTGGCACTATTAACAATAACAACAAAAAACAAAATTTTTGGCCTAAGTAACTTTTATGGTTAATTTTTTTTTAATTTAAAAAGAGAAATATAATTATAGTCTTCTCTTGTTCCTTCTAGAGTTTCTAAAAGGACCCCAAATTAATCTGTATTAATGCCTCACGTATAAATTGGACTTCACGAATCCAAGTAAATTCACCATGGGCATCCTTTAGGTGCCTGAACTCCCATTGCATATCTATTGGCTCCAATCCCCCCACCCCCACCCCAGTTGGCTCCCTCATCTGTTTGCTCATTGTCTGCTTGTTTTCCCTTTTAGGAGGCACCGGGAACCGAACCCGGGACCTCCCATGTGGGAGGTAGGTGCTCAACTGCTTGAGCCACTTCTGCTCCCCCGACCAGCGGCTTTGTTCTCCCTGTGGGCTGTTGATCTCGCTGGGTGAACCACACCCACTAATCAGCAATTTGGGGGCTTTCAGGGTTGGGCCGACCTCTCCTCCCTGGGCAGGTGCAGATGTTCTCTGTGGGACAGTGGGGTACAGTGGGTCTCCAAGGCTCATTCTGCTCCAGGTCCCCGTAACACCTTATCCAGCAAGCGTCCATTTGCCAGGGGGCTTTGAACAGGGTTAGCTCCTCCCTGGCTCATAGCCCTGTCAAGAGAAGACGGGAAGGTCAGCCAAGAAACGGGCACAGAGCGACGATTGGACAAGGGCTTTTTCTTTTTCTCAAAGACTTAATGGCAATAGACACTCTTCTTCTCTAGTCTCTTCCCTCTTCCTCCTCCCTTTCTGATCTCTACTTTCTCTGTAAAAGAGGAAAGGAGAGCAGAAAGAGAAAGGGAGGGATCTCAGTCACTTGACAAAGCAGCTGAGAAACCCTTCCTTAAAGGCTCTTTTTTTTTTTTTTGCTTGAGGTCTTTGGGACACCTGTGAACTTAATTTTAAAATGTTGTCATAGAAGGTCAGGCTTAAGGAAAAGCCTCTGATTCTGGAGACACACCTTAAAAGATTTGAGTGTGCAGACCTAGCCACCCACTTCTGAGGGCAGAGTCAGGAAGGCTGCAGAGACAGAGAATTGAAGGAGTGCCGTGCCAGCCTCCTCGGGTGCCCTCCCTGGCCGCCCGGGGACAGTCCCTGGCCCCATTTCCAAAGGCCAAGCATGGGCCAGGCCACGGCCCACACCATGAGGGCCAAGGAGGAAAGAGACTGCACTGCGCTTCAGTTTCTGGCAATAGAGTAGACTAGAAATCCAGAAAAACCTCCTGCTTCAAAACACCAGAGGTGCAGCATTTAAAAAAACAACAGATGCTCTTTTTAGATGCATCTCTGAGCTGGAAGGAAAATGAGGGAAACCCCCAGGGGCTGAAACAAACAGGAAGCCAAAAACTTAATGGTAGGCAGTGCTGGCTTTTGAACTGCCCCAGGGCCTTTGCAAACCAGATAGCCAAGGGATAGTGGCTCCAATTGCTCTTGGGGACAGGGAACAGGCCTTAGGGCCTGCGTGTAAGAAGCTGGACCCAGCCTGCCTGGGAAGGGAAAGCAAGCAGGACGGCCTCCCCTGAGCCGGTGGGCTCCACCTGCTCAGATCTTCTGCAGCCAGAGAAGCGAGCATAAAATCCCCTTCATGTGCTGGAAGAGAACGGTCACGCTGAAGCAGTATTTATTCAAAGCAGGAGTCAAGTGAAACTGCTGGCTGGTATTCCCAGTAGAGCAGGGGAGCAACCCCCTTCCTGCCCTGCTCGGGGCTCACACCCCCACACGCCACCCATGCCCCCTGCCCCTGTGAGGGCAGTGCACATTACAGGCTTCTGCTCCTCTTTGCTCGGGCCTTTTTTTTTTTTTCAACATGAAAATTGGCAGACCACACCTGTGCACACATAAACAAAGAATTATTTAAGGTCCAAAATGGAATTTGTCAGTTTTTGATGAACTGTAGGGCAACCTAATTTTATTCAAGCATTTCACTTTGCCAGGCCAAAATTATGTGCTCTTCTATTTGCAAATGCATTGGTTGCAAAAATTATGAAGAAAGCCCAGAACGAAAAACATTAATGAACATGCCAAACTATGTGGAAACTGGAGGTTTTGAAGGCAGCCATCATATGTCACCAACAAAATTTTCAGGACTACCACAATTTCGGAAAGAGAGGTAGGCACTCTGACTAATCCCTCCTAATAAGGGAATAGAGGTCAATTTGAGAGGAGCTGGAAAGAATGGGTATGTTCCTGAAGGAGGCGAGAGCAACGGGTGGGGAAGGAAAGGGGGGAGGCACTCTGTCCTTCCTTGGACAAACCCCAGACTGCCTGAGAGACCCTAGCCGCAACCCCCAGCGGCGGAAACCTGGGCTGTGCAGCTGCCCTCTGAGCCCCACTCGGCCCTCTCTCTGAGTTACCCTTGTTTTGTACAAGAGCAGAAGGGCCCCGCAGGGATCACCCCTCGGGGCAGCAGCCTTCCGCTCTGCCTGGGACTTAATCAAATGTGCACTGACCTAACGCAGACAGCAAAGCAAATGCGCAGCCATCTCCATCGTGTGAAGTACCGGCCAAGGGATGTTCTTGACGGGTATTGTATTCCTTACTGACGTGACAATGGATTCCAGTTTAATTGGATATTTTCCCATTTATTTTGAGGCCATATTATAATTCCCTGGGGTCTCAGCTGTTTAGTAATGATTTTACTATAGATTAGACTAGACCCATCTATTTAAACAACATTTCCTTGAGTGCAGTGGAATGGGTCAAATCGTCATAATGAATAAATATCATCATGCAAAGCCAAACGTGGGTTTATTTGGTCAGAGAGACTTCAGAAATATTTGTCGTGGTGACCTGCATTGGTCTTTATGAGTAAAACTTTACCCCCTGGGGCTGCACAGCCTGTTAAATTGACGCGTGAGGACGTCACCTGTTCCGTGGCCTGGCGGGCTGGCCCCGTCCTCCGGCCTAGGAGTGTCCTAATGCTGTCCTTTGTTCTGCACCAAAGCCGCTCCGCCCTCTGTGGGCTGTCTTTGTAAAGAGACTTCAGCAATCCTAACACTGATCTCTCTTTTCACAATCCTATCTTGTTAATATTTTATAAAAGTGTCCTGAAATATTCCCACTGGAGCACTATCTGGGCGGCAGTGTAGCTAATCCATTGCTTTCTCTTGAGCCCCCAGGTGTCTTGCAGCACCTCAGCACCTCATCAGTCCAGGCCACCTACCATCCGAGTAGGCCCCACATTTTGTAGCCCCAGTGCCCCTGGAGGGGAAGAGCGGGGACACCCAGCATGGCTGTGGGTGGTGGACATCCCTGAGCGCAGACCGGGAGCTCGGGGCTCAGAGCACAGCTGCCCGCCAGCCTGCAGTGGCCCGTCTGAACCCAGAGTCCCGCCCAGGCCCCTGCCCAGGCTCTGGGCACAACCCTCCGGGTTTGTCAGGGGATCTCATTTTCAGAGAATTTCGCATCTGCCGTGCGTGGAATGTCCAGGAGCTGGCGGGGTCCCCTGTGCCCTGCGTTCTTCTCAGGGCTGTCCTCCATCGTTTCCTGTATTAGGGAGACAGCATTAGACTTTGCCTTCAGGTGATGGTCTTGGTAGTCTCCTGGACAAGAATTGTTCCGCTGCGGCTTTCGAGCGTGACCTTTCACCCGTGTTTCCGACAGGCAGGCCCCCTGGTGCATCTCCTGGGAGGTGGTGGAGGCCACGTGCGCCTGCCTGCTGGCGCAGGGGGAGGAGGCCGAGAAGGAGCGCTGTTCGCAGTGCCTGGCGGAGCAGAGGGTCCTCGAGGAATTCGGAAGATGTCTGTCGCAGATTCTCCACATTGAGCTTAAATCCAAAGGGCTGGACGTTGAGTAGTGCGATGTGGGGAGCAAGGAGTGAGTGTTGGTGTGGCCTCTATTCTCTGAATAAAATCTCTCCTCTAGAAAGGGGGTTTCCAGGGCCAGCAGGCGAGAAGGTGGAACTGCCCCTCCACCCGAGGGGACCTAGGGAATTGACGGCGGCTCGCTGCAGGGTTTGCCCATTGCATTTCCCTGTTTTGAGCAGAGTGTGGAATACCAGTTGTTTATCTGGGCCAGAAAGCGTAGTGCACGGATTCCCGTAACCCTGGAAATGTAGGGAGCCTTGTCTGCACTCACACTGAGGGGGCGGGGTGGGGGGTGTCAGGCTGTGAGGAGAAACAGATTCTTCCTTCCTGACTTCATGCTCGCCAGGGAATTTTCCTCTAGAGGCTGCTCTGCATTCAAACCCTAATGGGTTTTTTCCCAAGTTATTTAGAAATAAATTCTCCAGATGGGCCTTTAGGATACAACTTAAAATCTCTAAAGAATTACTGAATGCCCCAAAGAATTTCTGTAGCGTCGACATTTCCCCAGAGATGTGGATGACCAGTCTCTTCTCCAGCTTCCTTGGGAAAAGTAGAGTCACAGCCAGCCTTTCATCAAGAGGGTCTTGACTTGTGGGACATAAAACTCTAGTTTCTTATGTTTCTGTTTGAATTGTGGAAAAGCTCTATTATCCAATTAACTTCTCCATAATTATTGTTATGTATTATTATTGTTTGTAAAATATGTTTAAAATAATGAGTTTGCAGAAACCGTGAGGTGAGATTAGTTATTAAGTTGACTCTCTTTTGGTTCTATTGCCAAAGCAAAGATGAATAAAATTTTCAAATGTCTTCATTTGTCATGAATTAACTTAGTAACTGGAGATGTAATCGTCTAAGGAACACCCTGTGAAATATACTGAAGCCATGTGCCTTCGTGTTTCCGTGTCACTTAGAGAATGTTCATGGAGCTCGCTCACAGGCCTGCGGCGAGGACTCTGCTCTCTGCCCGCCGCTAGGCACAGGGGCTCGAGGATCATGGAGAAAGCTGGCGTTTTGCAGGGCTGCATTTGGAACCGCCTGGCTCTGACAGAGAACCACAAGGGCCAAGAAAATGCTCAATTCTTCTCCATTTCAATCGCCGTTTGACACCTGGGGAGCCATATTCTCTGGCAGAAAGCTGGAGCATAGATACCAGAGTTCTCAACGAGCTGTACTACCCCGTTTTTTTGCTGTAGTTGCTTTGTTTTTATTTTATTGGGTGCTTCAATCCTTCCTTCATCCACCCACCCATCTGTCCATTCATTTCTTTCACAATTTGCAGTATGAAATGTTCTTTATTCTAAACAGCAATGATAAATGTGAAATTCTTCATTCTGCTCAAAAGATTTATTTTGCTTATTCTCTATATAATCAAGCTGAAATGGTGATCAAAATCAATTACTTGGCTGGGGACGGTGTGGCTCAAGCGGTGGAGCGCCTGCTTCCCACATGGGAGTTCCTGGGTTCAGTCCCTAGTGCCTCCTAAAAACAAATAAACAACAAGCAAACGAAAAAACCAGCTCAGGGGAGCCGATGTGGCTCAGTGGTTGAGCGCCAGCTTCCCACATACGAGGTCCCAGGCTCATTCCCTGACCCTGGTACCATTAAAAAAAAATTTTTTTTCAACACTTGGCCATTCTAAGTAAAGGTTGGACTGATCTCCAGATACCAAATAAAAGGGGCTTGTCCTGTCCCAGTCATAGTGTACTAAGGGAACAGGGAGAATAGCCAAGCAGGAAGCAGTTTCATGGTCTGCAACAAGTCCCCACTCAGTCACCTAGCACAGTGCTAAGGCAGCTGCTCTCTTGTGGAGGTTTGTCATCAGGCCTGAAGTAGGTATCTCATTGTAGGTTTTGTTTTTTTTTAAAGATTTATTTACTTTATTTATTTCTGCCTCCCTCCCCCCGACACACACCCGTTGTTTTTGCGCTGCTGTCTGCTCTCTGTGACCATTCACTGTGTGTTCTTCTGTGACTGCTTGTCTTCTCTTTAGGCAGCACCAAGAACCAATCCTGGGACCTTCCAGATTGGGAGAGAGGCGCTCAATCTCTTGGACCACCTCAGCTCCCTGGTCTGTTGTGTCTCTTATTGTCTCTCCTCTGTGTTCTTTTTGTTGCGTCATCTTGCTGCACCAGCTCTCTGTGAGGGCCAGCACTCTTGCGTGGGCCAGTTCGCCTACGTGGGCCAGCTCTCCTGTGCAGGCCAGCTCATCACATAGGCCAGCTTGCCTTAACCAGGACGCCACAGGAATCGAACCCTGGACCTCCTATATGGTAGACAGGAGCCCAATCGCTTGAGCCACATCCACTTCCCCTCATTGTCATTTTGATTTGCATTTCCCTAATGACTAATGATGCTGAGCATCTTTTCATGTGTTTATTGGCCATTTGTATATATTCTTTGGAGAAATGTCTATTCAAGTCCTTGGTCCATTTTTAAATTGGGTTGTCTTTTTGTTGTTGAAACTATTTTCTCACAATCTGTAGGTTGTCTTTTCATTTTCTCGATAATTTCCTTCAATGCACACAAGTTTTCATTTTGATGAAATCAAATGTATCTATTGTTTCTTTTGTCACTCATGCTTTGAGTGTCATATCTAAGGATCCATTGCCAAATCCCAGGTCATAAAGATTTGCGCCTATGTTGTCTTTTAAGTTTTGTAGTTTTAGCTCTAAGACTCAGGTCCTTGATCCTTTTCAGTTGAATTTTATCTATGGTGTAACATAGGGGTCTGACTTCACTCTTCTGCATGTGGATAGTCAGTTTTCCTAACACCACTCGGTGAAGAGACTCTTCTTTCTCACTGCATGGACTTAGCACCTTTGTCAAAAATTCAAAAATGAATTGTCCCTAGAAGTGTGGGTCTATTTCTGGACTCTGAATTCTGTTCCATTGATCTACCTATCTTTATGCCAGTATCCACTGCTTTAATTATAGTCACTTCCTAGTACAATTTGAGTCCTCCAACTTTGTCTTTCTTTTCCAAGGTTATTGTGGCTCTTCAGGGCACCTTGCAGTTCCATAAGAGTTTGAGGATCAGTTTTTCCATTTTTGCAAAAAGGCTGCTGGAATTTTGATAGGGATTGCATTGGATTTGTAGATTGCTTTGGATAATATTGACATTAGCAATATTAACTCAGTTAACTCAGTGATGATCTGATGTCAGTGGAGTGCAGTTTAACCAGAGTAAACAGGTTATTATATGCAGTAAGGTAAAACACTGATTTAGGGAATGGAAAGGCGGAGTTTCTGTCCAGATAAAGCTGATGGGAGAAGTTAGAGAGTAGGAGAGAACAGCAGTTTGGGTGCAAAACATAGGCTATGGGGGTGCGGAGCAGAAGCCTGTCCCACAGGCGGCCCTCGCCTTTGAGAGGCCACTGGGTGCGTGTGGGCGGAGTGAGGTGGGGAGCCGAGATCTGCTCGTAAGGCCTCCTGGGGAAGCATCCTGGCTTGCACACCGCACCATGCGATTTTTAAAAAGCAGTTTTATTGAGATATATTCACACACTGTACAATCTATCCAAAGTGTACAGTCAATGGCTTTTAGTATGATCACAGTGTTGTGCATTCATCACCACGAAAAATTTTAGAACAATTTCATTACTCCAAAAAGAAAAACTCCACACCCCTTAGCAGTCACCTCTCAATCCCACTATCCTTCCCCAGCCCTACTTAACCACTAATCTAATTCCATCTTTATAAATTGATTTATATTTATATTTTATATAAATGGAATCATACAATATATAGTACTTTGTGTCTGGTTTCTTTCGCTTAGCATAATGTCTTTGTTTTTTGTTTTTTTGTTTTCGTCTGATATTAACATCTTGTAACATTAACATACATTTGTCCAGTTTTGAAGAAAAACAATCTTATATATGCGATATTTCCCATATTCATATTTTACATGTGGTTTTACTATGCTCTACAGCCCCACGTTACATTTTTTTCCATGCAGTTTTAAGCACATCGACACTTAGACATGATTTGAAGGAGGAAGGAAGAGTCTTTGCTGCCAAGAACAAAAAGAGTCCCTAATGTTGGGTTTCCTCCAGCCCCTCCCTGCTCCCTACCACACGGGAGAAGCTTGTTTTGAGTAGAAAAGGCAGTTCTTCCTTTTCAGGAGTTCTGAGGTTTACTTTTGCTTCAGAAAAAAGTTGAAGCTGGTCTGTCTTATCAGAGCTGTCGTATCACCCATACTTATTGTCAGTATACACTTTGTAACTCTAACAGATCCTTCTTTTTTGAGAATGTTTGAACTATACGTTATCTTCATTATTCAACATTTAAAAAGCATTGGATCCCTGGTTTCTAATTGGACTTTTTAGTTTACTAAAGCTTCCGAAATGCAGATATGGTGAAATGGATTAGCGTTTACAATGGGGACTTACTAGTTTACAAGCTTACAGTTTCAAGACTAAGAAAAATGTCCAAATCAAGGTATCATCAGGCAAAGCTTTCTCCCCGAAGACTGACTGCTGACGATTCTGGGTTCCTCTGTCCCATGGCAAGGCACACAGTGGCGTCTGCTGGTCTCTCCCTTCTCTTTGGGGTTTGTTACTTTCAGCTTCTTGCTTCCATGACTTTCTCTTTCTCTATCTGAATTTCAATCCATTTATAAAGGACGCCAGTAAGAGGATGAAGACCCACCCTGGGCCGTGCCTTAGTTGAAGTAACCTGGTTAAAGGGTCCTACTTAACAATAGGTTTATACCCACAGGAATGGGTTAACTTTAAAAATATGATTTTCTGGGGTCCATAAAGCTTCAAACCATCGTAACTTTCATCTTCATTTCTTTGATGTGCTCATTGCTTTTATTAGATATGATTATAAAAAGGACCACATAAACACACACCCTTATCTTTCAGTTGACATGGTCAGTAGTGAATCCTGTCTAGAGAACAAGCCCTGAAAATGTTTATTTTACACGGGAGTTGCTTTCATACCTAGAATGAAGGCCTTTGACCCACATAATTTTATTTATAATGAGAGAAAAAAATTAGGGCTGCCAGTGTTTTTAAATTTTATTTTTTGTGGTTATATGGATTAGCCATTTTAACTATTTTTAAAGTGTACAATGCAGTGGCATTAATTACATTTACAATGTAGTGCTACCATCACCACTATCCATTACTAGAGCTTTTCATCATCCAAAATAAAAGCTTTGTCCCCAGTAAGCAATAACTCCCCATTACCACTCCCCAAGCCCCTGGGAACCTCTAATCGACTTTC
>JAQZBX010037087.1:0-23927 GCA_029593785.1 Cabassous unicinctus | reverse complement strand
CAATAATCCTAAACTAGTTACGTTAGTAGTTAAATCATAATTTACAATAAACAGGCTGTTGTTTTCATATGCAGGTAGACAATTAAAAAGGAAAGGCATCATTATAAAACATTATGATTAACCTGCTGGGAGAAATAGAGGCCTCGATGATATTTGGGGGGACTGTGTCTGTCTTAGGTCAGGACCGTGCTAAACGGCTGTTGGATATTACCCATCATTGGAAACCATGGCAGCAATTGGCCAGGCCCCTGTCTTAGGTTGACCCAGCGGCTTTGCCGCAGAAGGAGAGAGAGAGGGGGGGGGTCCAGTTGCCCGTTATTGACTAAGCAGTCCAGCGCCCGATGAGGCATATTTCTCAAGGAGCTCAAAAAATGGCCTTTGTAAGAGTATAAACAGGGTAAAATTAGGCCCCAAGTCCTAAAGTGCTTAGTCCTCCTCCACAAGTCGGGTATCCTTGATCCCTTCTTAACCAGCCACGGACCTTGTCTCGTAGTCGGTCTTGACGAGAGCTAAGCACCTCCGTTGATGGCCGCCACACAGGTCCCCATTTGAATTTCAAAAGGGAACTCAACTGGACCAGGAGATGGGAAGGGGGATCTGCTCATACAGCCTGGTGAATCCTGCTGCACTAGGAGAGTAAAACCTGCCTGGGGGAAGGTGACTGAATAGCATCCTGAAGAGCTAACTGACCCAATTAGAAAGGTAGCTCAGTGGAGGAATTTCTGCCTTGAATATATGAGATCCTTAGTTTGATTCTGGTCTCCACTAAGAGTAGGATCCACAGGGATATCTAACATCCAGCTGATGCCATAGGACAGGGAAAACGTAGACATCATTTTTGTACTAGCTTCTTTTGGATCCCTTATTTTTCCAAAAAAAAAAAGCAGTTTATTTTTTAAAAAAATTAACTTAGTTTACTCACTAAAACCCACCTAAAAACCTGCAGAGAAAAGCCTGTAGAGTAATTGATTGATGAACACAGGCAGCCTGAAAGGCTCCACAAGGGCTCAAGAAGGAATGCTCTTCTTCCTTGGCTTTGTTTGACTGCTTGCTTGTTTGTTTGTTTGAGGTTATTTTTTGTTTTGTTTTGTTTTGCTTTGTTTCTTGTTTTTCTTTCCTCTTTCTCCCCCCTCCCCTTTTTAAAAATTAGGTGCTGCTAGCTTGTTTCTTCTTTGCTGTGGTTCTTCTTCTTTGATTTTCCATTTTCTGTGTATACTGATTTTGTCTACCAATGCTATCTATTTTCCTTCCTTCATTATTCTATCTTCTGCTTTCTGTTGTGGTTCTTACATTCCACCTTTTTTTATTAGTCCAGAATTTTACTGGCTTTGATTTCTATCTTGCCCATTATGTTTTCTTCTTCTTCTTTTTTTTTTAAATTAACTTGTTTTCTTTCTCTTCTTTCTTTTCTCTTTCTCTCTCTCCTCATCATTCTGGCCTTTTAAATCACTCTTTATATTTTTCTCTATTCTGTTTCCCATTTTATTGTAAGTAATAAACTCTTTTATTCCTATTACTCTACACTGCTTACATGAGTTAAATATTCATTTTACTAAGTCTTATATGGCCCCGTTTTAACTTTTATTAGTATTACTATTACCCTTTTTCTTTTCTTACCTCTTTTGATTTCTCTGGCCCTAATCTTTTTCCTTCAAAGGAACATAGAAAACAGCAAGAAAATAGAAAAAGAAGAGCAAAGTGTCAAAAAAACTTAACACACACACAAAACTAGCAGCAAAACAAAACTTTAGAGCAGAGAGAGAAGCTAATCAACTGAAAAACCCATCAAGATAAATGATGACCAGAGGCCAACAAAAATTAAAAACCATACTAAGAAAAAGGAAGACACGGACCATTTAAATGAACAAATGAAAAACCAGGAAGAGATGCAGACCACTGAACAACTAATCAAAGCTGTCTAAACAAATATCATGGACCAACTTAATGAAGTTAAGGAAGAGATTAAGGGTATAAAGAAGACACTGGGAGAACATATTGAAGAAATTGTAAAGATATATAAAAAGATAATGGATATGATGATGATGAATGGCATAATCCAAGAAATCAAAAAGACACTGGGATCACATAACAGCAGATTTGAACAGGCAGAAGAAAGAATTAGTAATGTGGAAGATGGTACATCTGAAATCAAACAGATAGTACAATAGATAGATAAAAAGAAAGAAAAAATCCAGCAGGGACTTAGGGATTTAAATGACAACACAAAATATGCAAACATATACATTTTAAGCATCACAGAGGGAGAAGAGAAGGGAGAGGGAACAGGAGTGTTGAAGGAAATCATGGGTGAAAACGTCCCAACCCCATTGAGGGAGATGGACATACATGTCCAGGAAGCACAGTGCACCACAAACAATATAAATCCTAAAAGGTCTACTCCAAGACATAAACTTGTCAAAATGTCCAATTCTCAAGACAAAGAGAAAATACTCAAGACAGCAAGAGAAAAGAGAACTATCATGTACAAGGGAAGCTCGATAAGATTAAGTGCTGAGTTCTCATCTGAAAACAAGGAAGCAGGAAGGTAGTGGTATGACAGTCAAGGTACTCAAAGAAAAAATCTTTCAGCCATGAATTCTCTATCCAGCAAAACTGGCATTCAAAAATGATGGAGAGTTCAAAATATTCACAGATAAACAGAAATTAACAGAGTATGCCAAGAAGAAACCTGCCCTTCAAGAAATACTAAAGGAGGTTCTTCAGGTTGAAAGGAAAAAACAAGGGAGAGAGAGTTGGAGAGAGTTTAAAAACAATTAAAAAGACAAAAAGAGAAATAAAAACAACATATGACGTACATAAACCCAAAGAAAATATGGCTGATGTAAGAAATTCCTTGAAAGTAATAACACTAAATGTTAATGGATTAAACTCACCTGTCAAGGGACAAAGATTGGCAGAATGGATAAGGAAATATGACCTATCTATATGTTGTGTACAAGAAACCCACCTTAGACCCAGGGATTCAAGAACACTGAAAATGAATGGCTGGAAAACAATTTTACAAGCAAACAACAACCAAGAAAGGGTGGGAGTAGCTATTCTAATAATGGACAAAGTGGACTTTAAATGCAAAACTATTGTAAGAGACAAAGATGGACACTATATATTAGTAAAGGGGTTATCTTTCAAGAAGAAAGAACAATTGTAAACGTTATGAACCTAATCAGGGCACCTCAAAATATATGAGGTAAACACTGGAAAGACTAAGTGGAGATGTAAATGCCTCTACAATTATAGAGGGGGAAATTTAATATACCATTATCACCATTAGACAGAACATCTTGACAGAGAATCAATAAAGATACAAGACTCTGAAATATACGTTAGAGGATCTGAGCCTAATAGATATAAACAGAACACTACACCCAAATACAGTGGGATATACATTCTTCTTGAAAACACATGGATAATACTCCAAGATAGACCACATGCTAGGCCACAGAACAACTCCCAATGAATTCAGGAACATTGAGATTATACAAAGTAATTTCTCTGACCACCAAGGAATGAAACTGGAAATCACTAAGGGCCAGAGAACCAGATTAGGCACAAAGATACGGAAGTTAAACAACACACTCTTAAACAAAGAGTGGATCAAGAAGCAAATCTCAAAAGAAATCAGTAACTACCTTGAAATGAATGAAACTGACAAGACAACATATCAAAACCTATGGGACACAGCCAAAGGTGTCCTGAGAGTGAAATTCAGAGCCATAAATATTATATCAAAAAAGAAGAAACAGCTAATATTGAAGACCTAACTTCACACCTGGAGGATTTTGAAAAACAACAATAAAATAGCCCCAAAGGAAGTAAAAAGAAGCAATAACAAAGATTAGAGCAGAACCTAATGAAATAGAAAATAAGAAAGCACTAGAAAAAATATACAATACCAAAAGCTGGTTTTTTGAGAAGATCAATAAAATTCACAAACACTTAGCCAGACTAACAGAGAAAAAGAGCAGATGCAAATACACAAAGTAAGAAATGAGGAAGGGGATATTACCACTGAGCCCACAGAAATAAAGAGTATCAAAAGAGGGTCCTTTGAAAAATTATATGCCAACAAGAATGATAATTTAGAGGAAATGGACAAATTCTTAGAAACTCACAGGAAGCTTACCTTGATAAAAGAAGAAATTGATGAACTCAAGAATCAAATTACAAGTAAATAGTTAGACTCAGTCATCAAAAACCTCCCAACTAAGAAGAGCCCAGAACCAGATGGCTTCCCAGGTGAATTCTACCAAACATTCTAGAAAGAGCTAACACCAATCCTGCTTACGCTCTTCCAAAAAATAGAAATAGAAAGAGCATTGCCTATCTCATTCTATGATACCAACTTTACCCTAATACCAAAGCCAAACAAAAAGCTACAAGAAAGGAAATTTACAGACCAATCTCTCTGATGAACCTAGATGCTAAAATCCTACACAAAATACTTGCTAATCACATTCAACAATATATCAAATGAATTACATAGCATGACCAAGTGGGTGTCATCATGGGTGTGCAAGGATTAAAAAATCAATCAATGTAATACACCACATAAACAGACTGAAAGAAAAAAAATCACATGATCTTCTTTTTACATGCAGTAAAAGCATTCAACAGAATACAGCACTCTTTCCTGATAAAAACACTGCAAAAGATAGGAAAAGAAGGAAACTTTCTGAATATGATAAAGGGTATATATGAAAAACCCAAAGCTAAAATCATCTTCATTGGTGAAATCCTAAAAGCTTTCCCTCTAAGATTGGGAACAAGATAAGGATGCTCACTATCACCACTCCTATTTAACATTGGCTTAGAAGTCCTTGCTGGAGCACTTATGCAAGAAAAAGATATAAAAGACATACAAATTGGAAAGGAAGATGTAAAAATTTCACTATTTGCAGGTGACATGATCCTATACATAGAAAGCCCTGAGAAATCTACAGCAAAGCTTCCAGAACTTATAAAGGAGTTCAGTAATGTTGCAGGCTAAAAGATCAATGATCAAAAAACCAGTAGTGTTTCTGTACACCAATAATGAGCAATCTGAGGAAGAAATCAAGAAAAATTACCATTTACAATAGCAACTAAAAGAATCAATTACCTAGGAATAAATTTAACTAAAGATGTAAAGGTCTTATATACAAAAAACTACACAACACTATTATAGGAAATCAAAGAAGACTTAAATAAATGGAAGAATAGTCCCTGTTTATGGATAGGAAGACTAAACATCATCAAGATGTCTATCCTACCAAAACTAATTTACAGATTCAATGCAATCCCAATAAAAATCAACACTGTAATTTTTAAAGAATTGGAAAAACTAGCTACAAAATTTATTTGGAAAGGTAAGAAGCCCCAAATCACCAAAGACTTTTTGGAAAAGAAAAATGAAGTTGGAGGTATCACACTACCTGACTTTAAAACATACTACAAAGCTATAGTGGTCAAAACTGAATGGTATTGGCACTAGGAGAGACATACTGACCAATGGAACCAAATTGAGAGTTATGATATAGATACTCACATATACAGTCATGTGATATTCAACAAGGCTACCAAGCCACTCAGTTGGGAGAGAATGGCCTCTTCAACAAATGGTGCTTGGAGAACTGGAATTCTTATCCAATAGAATCTGAGAGGAACACCATCTCACACCTTACACAAAAATCAACTCAAGATGGATCAAAGATCTAAATATAAGAGCTAAGACATAAAGACCTTCAAAGATAATGGAAGATAATGTAGGGAAGCATCTACAAGACCTTGTAATAGGAAATGTTTTCATGAACTTCACACCCAAAGCAGGAGCAGCAAACGAAAAAATAGATAAATGGGATCTCCTCAAAATTAAAAACTTTTGCACCTCAAAGGATGTTATCAAGAAAATAAAAAGGCAGCCTACCCAATGGGAGAAAATATTTGGCAACCATATATCTCATAGGAGCCTAATATTCTGCATATATGAAGAAACCTTACCCCTCGAAAATAAAAAGACAAACAACCCATTTAAAAAATGGGCAAGTGACCTGCAACAACACTTCTCCAAGGAAGAAATACAAATGACTTAAAAGCACATGAAAAGATGCTGTACATCTCTCCTATTAGAGAAATGCAAATCAAAATTATAATGAGATACCATCGTACACCCAGTAGAATGAAGACTATTAAAAACACAGCAGACTATAAGTGTTGGAGAGGATGTGGAGGAATGGGAACCCTCATTGACTGCTGTTGGGATTCTAGAATGGACCAGTCACTATGGAGGACAGCTTGGCAGTTCCTCAAAAAACTAAATATAGAACTTCCATATCATCCAATGATTCCACTGCTGGGTATATACCCTGAAGAATTGAAAGCAAAGACACGAACAGATATATGCACACCAATGTTCATAGCAGCATTGTTCACTACTGCCAAAAGTTGGAATCAACCTAGGTGCCTATCAACACATGAATGGATAAACAAAATGTGTTACATACATACAATGGAATATTACTCAGCTGTTAGAAGGAATAAAGTGCTGACACACGGGAGAACATGGATGAATCTTGAAGACCTTATGTTGAGTGAAGCATGCCAGGCATTGAAAGATGAACAGTACATTACCTGACTGATATGAATTAAGGAAATTGAGCAGTCTCAGAGAGCTATTTTCTGTAAGATAGGCTTACAAGAAATAGAAAGAGAAGAGAAGGTTGTGAGTCATCACCCATACGGACATAATCTATTGTAAAGTGATAGAGTGTAGTTGCATATTGAAGGGATAGGACAGGAGGTGAGTGATATTACTGGGCTCTGTGGTGCAGGTTTGAGAGGTGGGTAAACTGGAAAGCATGGGTTAGAATGTCCAGGATACTGGGGTGGAGGGTTGGGAGAGGTACCAATTGAACACTGGGGATTTGTGGGTATGAGGTTGAAAGTACAGAGGTGGGAATGTTCATATGGCAATATGACAAGGAAGTGTCACTGATTTAGGGTGTTGTTTGGGGGGGCTTTCAGGACAGGGCACACCTGGAGCAAGCTTCTAGGTAGAGTGTGAGTATTCATTTTGTCATAATGTGTTGTATCAGTGGATGGAGCCCCACCTAATGAGTGGGAAGGTGTTAGACAACCATCTTTGGGAGGACAGATTTCTTCAGAAATAGACAGGTAGGATTCTCTCAAGAGCAAGGGCGGTATGGGAAGAAAAACCAGTATGTGAAAACTCTTGTTGCATGTAATTATGTATCTTGTCATCCATCGAGTCAAGCCAGGAGGTTGTCATGGGCTCTGGGGGGATGGAATGGGAGGAATAGAATAGATCAAACAGGGGGTATTTAGAGTCAGTGGAAATGTTCTTCTTTACCATACAGTGATGGACACAGAACATGGTAAATATCATCAAAATGTATAAAAGTGTATGGTCTAAAATGTAAACCATACTGTAAACCATTGACAATATTTAGTAGCTATGCTTCACTATTTGTATATCAGTTATAGCAATGCTCCCATCCACATATACAAAGGTATTAATATGGAGGGGGAGGAATGGGGGATGATGTTGGATATATTAGAGTCTCCTGTGTTCTGTGTGTGACTTTGCTGTGACCTAAAACTTCTTTGAATACAAAATGAAAAATAGTGAGACATTGGGGAATGAGACAGAGAAGGTGCCATGGTACAGACTGGACACCAGATATTGCAGTGATAAAAGGCAAAAGGTCAAATTTTTTTTTTTTTTCATTTTTTTTTAATATCCCAATCTTTTAATTTTCTTTTCTTTTTAGATTTTTCTAAAAATTTTTATGTATTTATATTTCTTATATTTAAACTTCTCATTATTATTTCATTTTCCTATTAATTGTATTCAGTTACTGTAATGGATTCATCTTTGAAGAAGCTTTGGATCACAGAAGGGTTACAATTGGGGTGGGGGAGGATCATTGGTGTGGGGTATCAGGGATGGGGAATACATGAGAGAAACTTCACCTGAGCATAAATATAAGATATATAAAAATGTTCAAATGTTCATGGGCCATTGTAACAGTGGGTGGAGAATCACTCAATAAATGAGAGAATACTGAATTCCCATGCTGGAGAATTCTGCCACATTCTCTAAGGGAGCAGCAACAGTCCACCTAGTGTAGGGGCAGTGACTGGTGAAGGAGGACGAACCACTGATGGGCCCTTGATATTGATGACTAGCCTTATGAGTCTTGTTCTTGAAATTGAAACTTAGCCTATTGTTATGGGGTGCCTAAGGGTTGCCTCCTGAGAGCCTCCTTGTTGCTCAAATGTGGCTTCTCTCTAAGCCAAAGTCAGCATATGAATGCATTACCTTCCTCCTGGTATGAGACATGACTCCTGGGGATGAGCCTCCCTGGCACCAAGGGATTGTGACCAAGCACCAACTGGCAATATGACTGGAAAAAGACCTCAAATAAAAGGGGGAAAAAGTAAAGGCAAATGAGTTCATATGGCTAAGAGACTTCAAAATGATTCGGGCAGTCATCCCTGAGGTAAGGTTTATGCATATCTCAGTAGAATTTCATAGAATTCCAAAGTGGATATCACCCCAAATAGTGGGGCCCCTGAGGGCTCTGGAGACACCCTGGTCCTATGTCAGGGCAGGTAGCTCCTTTATTTGGTGCCTTGCTAGTCCTACTTTGGAGTTTGTGCTCCTGAGAGTTACAGAGTTGGACTCAAATATGTCTTTCTTGCACATGGATCATCTGTCCCTTTTATTCAAACCTATATTTGGTGCTGGAGTTTGTAGTTGTATGTCCAGAGACTTGAGTCTTTGGTCAGTCCCTGTGCCAGCTGGGCCTGGAATCTCGGTGGTGCAGCAACTCCTACCCGACAGCTTATTGGACTCACCCAGGACGACGGGCAGTGAGATGATGATGGGGCAATGTCCACCCCAGGGAAGGGAGAGAGTTTGCAGCTGCAGGCAGCATAATCCCATCCATCTTCCCCATGGGATACAAGCACCCTCTCAATTGGAGGTGGAGTGGACATCACCATCCCTGACTCCTCAGAACGGGCGGAAGAGCTATGGGATAGAGTGGACTTACTGGTATTCTACCGTAGACATATTGTGATTCAAGCAATGGAAGAAATTACAACATTGATGTGGAGCCAGTGGCCACTGGAGGCTCTGGGGGCAGGGAGAGGGAAAAGCAGTTGTAATACAGGGGCTTTTTTGGGACTTGGTAATTGTCCTGAGTGACATTGCAATGACAGATATAAAACATTTCATATCATTATATACCATGCAGAAATGTGTGGTCTACAATGTGAACTATGGTCCATGCTTAATGGCAAAATCCCAGGATGTGTTTATCAATTGCAATTAATGCGCCACACTAATGAAGGATGTTTATGTGGGAGATTGTGGGAGGTGTGGGAGGTGGGGCATATGAGAATCCCTATATATATTTTTTGTAACATTTATGTAATTTAAGTATCTTTTTTTAAAAAATGAAAAATTAAAACAATATATATATGTATTTTTAAAACATAGATTGGTTTAGGGAAAAATTCACCAAATGTAATATAGGGACTATAATTAGTAGTAATATTTTGATGCTCTTCCATAGTTTGTAACAAATGTTTTACAGTAATGCCAGGTTTTGGTGGAGGGGTGATATATGAGACCCCTGTATGATGTTATTCCTGTTTGTTTTGTAAGTTCATAACTTTTATTATAAAATTATTATTTATGCATATTCATATATGAAAGATATACTTCAGTAAAAATATTTTTAAAAGTACATATAGAGTGGAACAGATGTAACTCAAGTTATTGAGCACCTGCTCCCCATGTACAAGGTCCTGGGTTTGGTCTCTAATACTGCCTAAGAACAAACAAAACAAACAAATGAAAAAACCCACTTTGATTGTGGAGTGGCAGTGATTGTGTGCTTGCTTCCCATGTATGAGGTCCTGGGTTCAATCCTTGGTACCTCCTAAAAAAACAACAACACACATTTAGAGATGATAAGAAGCAGGATTCAAATTTAAGTGTAATTGAAACAATTATGTGGAAAATAAAATTGAGAAATTCTCCCAGAATACAGACAAAAAAGAAATAAAAGAGATGGAAACTGTGGCACAATGGTAGCTATGAACAACAGAGTTCTCTAAAACATGAAATGTCAGCAGAAAGTTATCCAAAGTTTTCTTGGGAAAAGCTTGTTACTAGGGAGTGTTGAACCTAGCTGCATTTTGTCTAACTTATG
This sequence comes from Cabassous unicinctus, assembly GCA_029593785.1. Taxonomy (NCBI): domain Eukaryota; kingdom Metazoa; phylum Chordata; class Mammalia; order Cingulata; family Chlamyphoridae; genus Cabassous; species Cabassous unicinctus. Next base: position 13,686 of record JAQZBX010037087.1, on the reverse strand, counting down.
AAGGAAACATGCATTCATATATGTTAGAGTTAAAAAATATGCCATTCACATAACTTTCTTGGAGAAACAACAAACCTTTAGTGGACTGAAAGAGAAAGCAAAATGAAGAATTTAATAATAGAATATTTGTTATCAAGAGATGGCAGACCTCCTAAAGGACTAGTAACAAGCACAAAGCCACCACAAGTTCTTAGAATCCCCATTTAGCAAATAGCACTGGTTGAACTGGGTTCACTGTTGAATCTGTAAGAACATGTAATGTGTTGCCATCTGGATTTAGCTTAAAAGCAAATCATTTCATTATGAGTTGTTATTCCTCCAAGGACACAGATGTGTAATTGGGCAAAAGTGATTGTTCTGGAAAATACTCTACCTCAGGCATTACCACAGATTCAGAAGTTCAATTAAATAAGATTACATTACAATAATGTTAAAAAGAAACAACTCCTGCTAGGAAAAAAAGATGGAAAAGATGTACCTCAAAGAGTTAAATAAAATGATTATTTAAAATAAATACCCTCAATTATTGGAGAGGATGTGGAGAAAGGCAGAGGAATGCTCATTCAGTGCCTGTGAGATTGTAAAATAGTGAAGGTCACTGTTGCCATGTGGAAGACAGCTGGCTCTTCAAGAAGCTAAGAATCAAGTTGCACCCTGGTCACAGCATCATGATTGACAGACACCACCTAATGTAAAGAGGGATGGTTCCTTAAGAGGGAGCAGGATCCAAGTTGGGTCCATTCAGATCAAAGCCCTGGCCAGCCACCTGCACTTCCTGCCCTTGTCCTATCCAACTCCCAAACCCCTAACCCTCCCAACCCCATGGATCACCATATTTGCTTTCTGATTATGTACTGTTGTCCACAGGAATCCTGTCCTGTTTCAGACACAAGGAATGCTTTATCCTGTGGTTCCTAATACATTTGTATCCCTCTCCTGAAATAAGCATTTTCATTTTACAGTGTCCATGTTAGGATGCCAGTTAGTTTTGCGTTTTCTCTTTAAGGGAATGAAAGATAAATTATATTCCTCATTTCACATCTTTTTTGGAGATATTCAAAATGAAAAGGAAGCCATGCAGCTATCATGACTACCTTTTTGCCTTATTTTTTTTTTTTACCTCATCTTGCTGCTTCTTCAGCAGTCTTAGTTGCTAGGCCAATAGGTACAAACAGTAAAAAGGTCTTCCTCATTTGCCAATTTCTGCACCTCTCATGCATTCAGTGAGAAGACAAGAAACACTCTTATACCTAAGTAGGTATCTTTATTTTTAACCTGTGTTCATTTGTCATGATGCCACATAATATGGTGGCTCCCTAATGCAAAAATGTACAAAAGATAAAAAATAAAAACAATTATAACAAAAAACTTCATCATTGGAGGGTTGGTGGCCAACATCCCATTTGCAGACCAACATCATCTTCTACACTCTGCAGCTGAGAGAAATGTTTGGTTGGAAAAGCTGCCTCATCACCAGTGAATTTGGGGTGCTCTGCATGGGATACTGTATTTACTTGGACCACAGGAGACTGGTGACCCCAGTTTCAAAACCAGGCTGTGAGATTCAAAATAGAAACTGAAGCTTGCCAAGCAGAAAGCTGGGATTTCCAAGTTATCTGCTCTGACATTTGCTGAATCTGTTCATAACATATTCCTTGAAGGCATATGTTAGCCCTATTGGCAAAATAACCCACCCATGACCCCTAACTGTCTCCAACAAGTTTCCCCTGCCCCAATGACAAGGTCAAATGTTAGCCCCCTTAATAGAGTGAGACCTATTAGCCAAACTACATGTTACTATGTACACCATAACCCCATCAAGGTCACTATTAAAAATCATGAGCAATTCCCAAACAAGCCCTCTCTCCCCTCAAGCAATACTCAGGTTACTGCCCATTAACAAACCTCTCTGTGGACTTCTGTGGCCAACCAACTCATCCACTAACACTCCCATTCTAGCTGTGAAAAAGGAAAACATCTATTGACTAATTCAAGATCTACAGACAGTTAATCATGCAACTCAACCCCTCACACCCATTGTTCCAAACCCATACACACTACTTTCACGAATACCTCCCAACACCTCTCATTTCACCATCCTAGATCTCAAAGACACATTCTCCATTATCCCCCTCAATACTCTTCCCAAACCTGTTCACCTTTACCTGGACTGACCCAACTACGAAAGTCACTCAATAACTCACCTGGACCATCCTCCCCCCAAGGTTTGGCCACAGCCCACACATATATGGCCAAGCCCTAGCCTGTGATCTTTCTACTCTACTCCTAAACCCCAGAGTTATTTTACAGTATGTTGATGACCTCCTTTCATGTAACCCCTCCCTTTCCATTGAACACACTACCTCCCTCCTCAACTTCTTTGCAAGCAAGGGATACCAGATGTTCCCCAACAAAGGCCATTTCTTCATCTGTGAATTTACATACTTCAGGTTTCACATAACCTCCACCCACAAAGGCTTAACACAAGAGCAAAAACCTTATCTCTGAAACCCCTATACCCACAACCAAGTCAGAACTTCTATCCTTTTTAGGACTGGCCAAATTTTTCTGTCTCTGGGTACCTAATTTTGAACTTATAGCCAAATCCCTCTATCATGTGACCATGGGCAACCTCAATGAACTAATATCTTAACACATATCAATCACAACTCCATTCAAGCAACTACAGAAGGCCCTGTGTGCTGCACAGCCTTAGCTCTGCCAAATCCAAGCCAGCCTTTCCAGCTATACATAGACATGAGGGGAGGGTATGCCCTAGGACTCCTAACCCAAAAGTGTGGACCTGATCCCTGCACAGTTGCATACTTTTCAAAACAGCTTGATGAGACTATCACAGGGTGGCCTCACTGTCTTCCAACCTTAGCAGCTGCTACTCTTTTCACTCAGGAAACTATAAAATTGATACCCTTCCAAACCATGCAGGTCTACTCCTCACACTCTATCTTCCCTACTTTCCCACTAAGCAATTTCAACCATTTCTAATACTTTCTTACAAGCCATACACACCACCCTACTCCAAAACCCAAATGTTACATTTCACTGGTGCCCCTCCTTTAAACCCACTACCCTACTTCCCATACCTAATATAAACATGAATGAAAAAGCCCCAGAACATGACTGCTCAGAAATACTTGATCACTTCATCAACCCATTTCCCAACATCCTGGATCTTCCCTTGCCAGAACCTGTTCCAAACTGGTTCATCGATGGCAGCTCCACCAAAATCAGCAACTCCACACATACAGGATATGCAATAGTAACTCTAAACAGCATCTTAGAATCAGGCCCATTACCACCAGGCACAACCTCACAGCAAGCAGAACACATAGGCCTCACCAGAGCCCTAACTATAGCCCAAGATCTTTCAGTCAACATATACACTGACTCTAAATACACATTTCATATCATGCTTTCACATGCTCCTCTGTGGAAAGAAAGAAAATACCTTACCACTAATGGTTCCTTCATCATCAGTTGCCACCTGATTCTGAAACTCCTTCAGTCTTCCAGACTGCCACAGCATGCAGCAATCCTTCACTGCAAGGGGCACCAAAAATAGAACAACCCACTCATGCAGGCAAATCATATAGCAGATAAAGAAGCAAAACTACAAGCCACCAAAACTAGAAACCCATCTTACATACTCTCATCAATGTTACTAGCATTGCCGTTCAGCCCCACAACCTACTCTCTGGAAGAAACATGCTCTTTATTGCAGGCCAGGGAAAAGGTCAATAACAGATGGATTTTTAAGGACAATAAGATAATACTGCCACACCTCCAACAACATCCCACACCACCATCCTTCATCCATGTGACATAACACCCGCGACGGATATACACCTCCTGGGGCCTTGCCACCAAGCATGGACCACAGTTCACATAATAGACCACACTCTCTCCCACATGGTTTTATGTAAACAAATGCACATATATGCATATGTATTTATATATCATTTTACAAATATTTGTATGTATTGTGAAAAATTTGATTTTTACCCACAATAAAAATTAAAATATATATATATGAGAAAAAAAAAAAAGATAATACTGCCCAAACCAGAAAAATAAATATCCTTACTTCCTTACACAACCACTTCCAAGTCAGCCCTAAACCACTAACTCAGCTGCTCTCCCACTGCATCACTCTCTCCAACCTTCACAAAATTCTGTCAAAAATTTCAGCATCCTGTCACATTTGCCAAACAACCTAGCCCCAAAGACTGCCCCAAACACCCCACACCCCTACTCATCAAGCACGTGGACAAATACTCGGGCAAGATTGGCAGATAGATTTCACTCATATGCTCCTAGTAAAAACAAGTAAAATATTTGTTACTCTTCATTGATACCTTTTCAAGATGGGTGGAAGCCTTTCCTAGCACCTCTGAAAAGGCTGATGCTGTAACCAGCATGTTAGTTCATGAAATTATTTCCCGGTTCTGCCTTCCCACATCATTACAATTAGATAACGGTGCTGCCTTTATTTCCCAAATCACCCAAGGGATATAGACTGCTCTCAACATTATTTGGAAGTTGCACATTCCATATTGACCCCAATCATCGGGCAAAGTAGAATGTATAAATAACCTAATCAGAAACCCACCTCACTAAATTCATGATCCAAACTCAAACCACCTGGATAGAACTTTTACTTATTGCACTCCTCAAACTCCACTCTGTCCCCCATAAATCCCTCCTAAATCCCTTTGAAATCATGTACAGTCAACCCAATGTCCTAGGAAAATTTCCCCTCCCATCTCACTGTTAAGTGACTACTTCCCCATTTTAAGCCAAACACGACATGCACTTAGGCAGCATGCCCATGAAAGCTTTCCCCAACCACCGACAGAAATCACAACCCCAGACTTCACCCTGAAAGAGTGGGCCTACCTAAAAGCCCTACACCGTAAGCTCCCCCAACCCCTATGGACCGAACCTCATCTAGTACTGTTAAGTACCCCCACAGCAGCTAAACTGGCCAGCATTTCATTTGGGTCCATTTTACCCGAACTCAAACCCGTGCTGCAACTTACGGAAACTCGTCCAGCCCCACCTCCTCACGTCTCCAGACCGCAAGCCATGAAGAAACATCCATTCCTGACCATTACATCTGTGAACCACAAGAAGGCTTAAAGCTGTTATTTTGCAAGCTTCTGGGTGAGACCAATCCTAGATCAGACGCCTAATATGTCCACAGTCTGCCAAGTAACTATAGTTGCTTTCTTTGTGCTAACCTTTGTCTTCCTTATCTCTCTAATTCTTTTGGCCATAACAGAGTGTGCCTGCCCCCTATTGTGCCCAACATGTAACCACTCCTTCATCTGGTGGCAGCCAAAACTGTAAAACTCATGCTTACAGTACTCTTCAAAAACTCCCTGTCAATTTTACTCTGAGAATTGCAAACCTATTACCAAGTCTCCATTAACACTACCCAATTGTTACTGTGCATCTCCAACCTCTGGCTTCAAGGAGATCTCTTATCATACACCCCTGAAAAAATATATTCCTTCACTATCATCATTCTAATAATTATACACCAAAATCATGATGACATCCCTCCCCCTCATTTTTGTCCTGCAATTTCCCCTCACTCTGTGTTCACATGCCCCTCAGAATACCTTGTTCCTACTAGCCAACCAAAGGGCACAATATCTCAACCTATCTTCATGCTGGCTTTGTCCCGACCTATCCAAACCACCTATGCTAATCCCTGCTTCAGAAAAAAAATGGGGTGATACAGTAACGTTTATCCAGGGCCACCTCAAACCAAAATCAATAACCAGATTTCAAGTTCTTTTACCAATACTATGGCTGGCCATAAATAAATCAATATATGATCTACACTATCAAACACCATAAACAGGGCCTCTTTATTCCAACCTAAACATCTCATATCTACACCTCCCCTTCTGTGTCTTAGCCAATACCACTATCACCAATACTTTCAGCCAAATGCCCTCAAACTAGTGCAGACACACATTCCAAATGACCAGGGATACCACACCCAAGCCAGTTGGTAAAGACACCTGCTCTTCAGGTGTCTGCATTACATTAGCCCGGCTGCAACTATGCAATAACAAAAAATACCTATAACCCTCCCACAACCTCTCACAACATCAATGGGGAAACCATGGAGTTTCCTGTCAGGGCAGACCCCTGGCAAGTTGATGACTCCTATCACCCAATCAACACCTCCTATTCACCTGCTGGCTGACATGACAACTATCTACCCTGGAACACTATATTCCCCATGCTTTGGGATCCCACCAGAGGATATCTCTGGGCCTTCCACAATGCATCAACACCAAACCCAGCCCTGAAGCCAACTATGGCCCTATCTATATCCCACAAAATGGTCATTAGCATTGAAACAACTGGATACATGAATAGTAACTGGACTTTATCCTTCTACATAGCCCCTGGAAAACAATCTGGACTGTCATTTCTCTGTGAAAACTTTCTATACCATTTTCTCCTCACTGAGTCACAGGGCACCTGCACATTAGTCTACGCTGTCCCCTGGATGGGATATACTAATATCTCAGCCACCTCTACCTCCCTTCTATGACTCCTCATCTCAAATCTAAACATTCAATACACATCCCCATAAAGATCACTCTTGGGCTCCTTGGAACTGCTGCAAGAGCATCATTAGTTCTCTCTCAACATCAATACTCACAGCTAGCCATAACTGTCACCAAACTCAGAAGAAATAACCACGGGGTTAAAGGCACTTGGCATGCAATAAAATCCTTGGCCAAATTAGTCCTACAGAATAGAAGGACACTTGATACTCTAACAGCTACCCAAGGTGGCACATGTGCCTTTTTGGGAGAGGAGTATTGTTTCTTATATAAATTGTTTGGGACAAATTCAAACAGTCATCAAAGAAATTTAAAAAATTAACCAAAACTTAAAAAAGTCTAATTCTGCAGATGGTAGGGCATCCTGGATCGCGTCTTTCTTCATGCCCTTTGTTCCTTTTGTCATCACAGTTTTTGGTCTATTAATCTTTGTCTCTTGTCTCATCAGAATCTTCTGACTTCATCTGAAAAACAATACACAGACTAAAACACACATGGACAACTTTCTACACATGGTAAGTGTCAGTTAATTGCCCTAATCCCAAATTTGGCTGTTCTTGCCAGTACCCCAACCCCAGACTATTTAAGAACAAATGCCAATCAGTTGGGTGAGCTGAATTCTCACTTCAGACCCCCTCCATGCTGGCAGTCTAATAAATTTCTCCACCGAAATTTCATCTGTCTCTGAGCCTCATTGAACTGGGATCTAACACTTTATTTAAATATGTAAAATGAAATAGGAAATAGAAATGCTAAATTGTAAAAGAGAGTGTAATGTCAGGTTAGATTTAATATAACCCATTAAAATAAAGATAGATAGTATGGTAACAAACAATTATAAATGTAAATGATAATTCTAATATAATACAACTTAAGTATAACAAAATTTTAATTGTTATATTCCACCTTTAAATATTTGACATAGTAATCTCTAAGAATGAATTTAATTATTGTTTTAGTTATCCAATTTCCATTTAGGCAATAATTCTTTTGGGATATTCAAGTTTATATATGGGAATTTCTCACATATTATTTGCATAAATTGCCATAGATAACAAGATCACTAAGAAGACCCCAATATTTCCAAATAGAGCCCTTCAAAGCTCAATAAGCCAAGGGTCAAGGAAGAAATGACAACAAAAATGAGAAAATATTGACAACTCAATGATGAGACAGTCTTTTCAAAAGCCACCAGACATCCAAGCTTATCACAATGGATAAAGTGTTAAAGGAACTGAAAATTGGCCTTCAGGCCTTGGGCTCCAAAATAGCTCCCAGCAGTGGATGCTGGCAAGGCAGGATCAATTACACCTTGATTTTGTGGACCCACAGAAAAGCAGCTGCTGGGTAGTGACTGGCAACAGGCTTAGAGAGTGTGCACGCTCTTCCTCCACCACAGGGATCCCCAGTGGGCACGTCCCTAACACGTCTGCTCCAAATTACTTGGGGCTGGGGGGCATGGAGGAGGGTCTCTTTTGAAAAGAAACCATCTAGAAAGAAGGCCATGCTGAAAGGTCAGACAAGAATGAGAGAGAAAATAAGCACTTCTTAGAACAAAGTAATTAAGTTCAAATTATGTTTTGTAGTGGGGATGTGGTGGTGGTTCAAATATAGAAGTAAAATGAATAAATCACTAGGCAAACTCACGATTATGGGGGGAAAATGAAAACACATCTGTGGTCAAAACAGACGCATACAAAATACACACAACAACCATGACATATTGATAATGGGGGAGTGTGGAAAAAGTGTGCTAAATGTATGGTATAGACCATGGTCAGTGGTAATAGTCTTATGATATTATCTCATAATCTGTAACAAATGTTCCACCATGATGTGGTATGATGATGGAGGATTGTTGTATGGGAATTCTGACCAAGTGCATGATTGTTTTGTTAGTTCACATCTTCTGTAATGAAAATTTATTGACAAAAATAATAATGGGTTGGGTTGGGGGAAAATACACCAAATGGAAGATATGGACTCTAGTTAGTAGTAAGATTTTGACGATATTCTATCATGCACATATTTGGTGTATTTAAAATAAAAAACAATTTTTAAAATATGTGGTAAAATACAAACTTTTAAAATAAGAGCTAATATCTATTATAATTTTCATATAAATTATTAGCTAAGAGTGACAGCATTGTTCAAAACATAAACTAAATGCTCCTTGAAAATCCAAGTTTTTAGCTCTTTTTAAAGAACAGTCTTTTAAAACAAGAGGCTCCAATGATTTCATTTAGTAGTGAATGCATTTTGTACAAAATTTTTAGACAAGTTTGTCTTTTTTTACTTAAATAAATAATGTTAACTACATTAACTTTGAGAATAACAATAAGAAAGTTCCAAATGCTTCTCTCTGATTCCTTAATTTTTTAATAATCCCCCTTCTGATTTGATAATTTAGAGATCTTTATGAATTATATTAAGAATCTTTACTCAATTGATAGCAAGCTCTAGCTATTGTTGCAAAGAAAGCACTTCTGATTTGTCTCCATTTCCATTGAGTTGTTCTCATGTACAGAAGGACTCTGACATTGTTACCCATATATAAATAAATGTTGTTGTGTCATATCTTACTTCTTTAGAAAGTATTTGAAATAAAATGAAAGATATTTTTACAAAGAAAGTAAGGGGCAAACACAGAGACATACTCACACATATACACACAAACAAAGAGGCCTAACAGCACCCCAACCTCAAACTCTCTCCTATGGCATGCAGGAGCCCCTGCCCCAACCCAAAAGGGAAAAGCCATTGGTAGGCTGAGCAAGGAGATATAGATTGACTTGGCAATGCACCAGATGTTAGGTGGGTGACAGGGTGGGTTCATAAAAATCAAGGGCTGAATCCTCCAGTCAGAGAGTACAGCCGTACATCTCTATGCACCCATGATCACAGCCTCCATCTTTGAAGAAAAACGAATGGAAGGCCTGACTAGAGAAATAATTAAATCCAAAACTTTCATGTAAAGCTCTCACCACCAACTCTCACTTAATATATTTTTTTATTGAAGGATATTATTCACACATGAACATACATAAACATGAAATATATAGTAAGAGTTGTGACCTTAAAAAATAAAGAGGTGTAACACCATATACAGGTCCTATCCATCACCCTACCCCCCACCAAGACCTAGTATTGTGATTTATTTGTTACAAAGTAGGCAAGTGTATGATCAAAATATTACTAATAACTATATCTTACATTTGTTGTATTTTTCCATCAAACCGCCCCATTTTTTAAACAAATATATTTCATTGATATATGGTAATAAAGCATGCAATTTATCCAAAGTGTACAACCAATGGCATTTGTTATAATCACAGAGTTGTGCATTCAGCCTTTCAATCATTATTTAACTTTCATTATTCAATAGTAATAATAATAAAGAAAACCAGACAATCAAACAAACAAGGATATTCCTCTACTCTCAATCTCTCTGTTTCTCCTGCTGTACATAACTGCTATTCTGGCTATTCTTTAAAAAATATTTATCAACCAGTTTAATTGAGATATATTCACATATCATATCACCTATCCAAAATGTATAATCAATGGCTTTTTTAGCTGTTGAAAACATCTTTATTGATAATTTGTAAATTAAAATAGAAAATAGAAATGGCAAATTGTAAAAAAAGTATAATGTCGTCATAATTAATATAATCCATTATAAGAAAGAGGTTGTATGGCAACAAACATTTATGAATGTAAATAATAATTCTTATATAATAGAAATTAATTATAACAAAATTCTAATTTTTATATTTCAGCTCTAACAATTGGACATAATCTCTAAGAATGAAATAAATTATTGGTTTAGTTATTCAATTTCAATTGAGGACATAATTCTTTCTGGATAATCAAATTCCTATTTGGGAATTACACACATCTTAATGGCCTAAATTACTGCAGATAGCAAGATCACTAGAAGACACCAATATTTCAAAACTGGGCCCATCACAACTCAGTAAACCAAGGGTCAAACAATAAATTGCAACAAAATTGAAAAAATATTGACAACACAATGATGATACAATCTTATAAAAAGTCACTAGATACCAGATTTGTCAAACCTTAATGCAATGGAAAAGCTGTTCAAACAACTTGAAATTGGCCTTCCAACCATGGGCTACAAAATGGCTCCTAGCAGCAGAAGCTGGAAAGGTGGGAATATGCTGCCTCTCAACACAGTGCACCCACAGAAATGCAGCTGCCTGGTGGTGCCTGGCAACTGTCTTAGAGAGTATGATCTCCCTTCCTTCAATGCAGGGATCCCCAGTGGGTACCAACTGAACATGCCCACCCCGAAATTGCTTGTGGCCAGAAATCATGGGGAAGGGACTCTTTTGAAAAGAAAGCTTCTAGAAAGGGTATTTTCACAGTTCAATATATGAATCCAGGGTTTTAACAACATTTGTACTTCAATATCAGTACGTAACTGTACATGGGGTTGGGAGAGAAACCAGGTGAACACTGGGGATTTACATGTATGTGGCTGAAAGTACAAAGTTTGGACTTTTTTATGGCAATTTGACAAGGAAGTGTTACTGGTTTAGGGTGTTGGATGGGGGAATTCAGGACACAGTGCATCTGGAGCAGGCTTCTAGGGAGTGTATGAGTGATCATTTTGTCATAATGTGTTATATCAGTGGGTGGAGACCCACATAATAAGCAGGAAGGATTGGACGGCCATTCTTGAGAGAACCAATTTGTCCACAAATAGAGAGGCAGGAGTCTTTTGAGAGAATGGGTGTTTCCTAATAGGGGAAAACAACCAGTATTTTAAGACCTCAGTGTTGTTGCATGCAACTATGAATCTTGTCATTCAAGGCATGAAGCCAGGGTGTCACTGTGGGCCACAAGGGGAGGGGAGGGAGGAATAGAATAGATCAAACAGGGCATATTTAGTGGGCAATGGACGTGTTCTACATGATCTTACAATGATGGACACAGGACATGTTAAATATCATCAAAATCTGTAAAAGTGTGTGGTTTAAAATGTAAACCATAATGGAAACCATTGACCATGTTTAGTAAGTATGTTTCACTATGTGTATATCAGCTATAACAAAGGTACCATCCACATATAAAAAGGTATTAATATGGGAAGGAGGAAAAGGGGAGGATGTTGGGTATATGAGAGTCCCCTGTATTCTGTATTTGACTTTACTGTGACTTGAAACTTCTTTGAAAACAAAATGAAAAATAGTAAGACACTGGGGAATAAATGGAAGAAAATGCCACTGTACAGACAGGACATCAAAGATTACAGTGTCAAGGCAAAATGTAAAAAAAAAATTAAATATTTTTCATTATTTTTTAATATTCCAATCTTTTTATTTTAGTTTAGTTTTAGTTTTTAAAAAAATTTTTTATGTATTATATTTCTTATATTTAAACTCATCATTATTATTTCATTTTCTTTTTAATTGCATTTGGCTATTTTAATGGCTTCATTTTTGAAGAAGCTTTGAATCACAGAAGAGTTACAACTGAGACAGGGGAAGATCATTGGTGTGGGGTGTCAATGATGGGGCATGCATGGGAGGAATTTCACCTGGGCATACATATAAGGTATATAAAAATGTCCAAATGTTCACGGGGCATTGTCACAGTGGGTGGAGACTAACACAATCACTGAGAGAATATTGAATTCCCATCCTGGAGAGCTCTGCTACATTCTGTAATGGAGAAGCACCAGTCCCCCAAGTGCAGGGGCAATGAATGGTGAAGGAGGATGATCCACTGATGGACCCTTGATATTGACGACTATGCTTATGAGCCTTTGATCTTAAAATTGAAACTTAACCTATTGTTGTGGGGTGCCTAAGAGTTGACTTGGATAGGTTCCTTGTTGCTCAAATGTGGCCTCTGTCTAAGCCAAACTCAGCTTATAAATGCCTTACCTTCCCCCCAGCGAGGGTCATGACTCTCAAGGATAAGCCTCCTTGGCACCAAGGGATTACTATCAAGCACTGGCTGGTGATACAACTGGAAAAATAAAAGAGGAAAATAAATGAAAGTGGGAAATGTAAAGACAAATGAGTTTATGCGGCTAAGAGACTTCAAAGTGAGTTGGGAGGTCCTCCTAGATGTAATGCTTATGCACATCTCAGCAGGATCTCAATGACTGCCAAAGTGGATACTACCCTAAATAATGGATTTCCTGAGGGTTCTGGAGACACCCAGGTCCTATGGTCAGTGCTGATGGCTCCAGAGTTTGGTGCCTTGCCAGTGGGCCTTACTTTGGGGTTTGTGCTCCTGAGAGTGACAGAGTTGGACACAATTATGGCTTCCCTACCCATGACTCATCTCTCCCTTCTATTTAAACCTATACTTGGTGGTGGAATTTGTAGGTTTTCATCCAAGAGCTTTTGGGCTGTCCATGTGCCAGCTGGGCCTGGAACCTCAGCATAGTTGCAACACCTTATCTACAGCTCATTGGATTCACCCAGTACAACTAACAAGGAGATGATGATGGAAAATGACTATCCCAAGGAACAGAGAGGTTCTGTAACTGCAAGCAAGATCATCCTAACCATCTTCCACATGGGATATAAACCCCATCTCAATTAGGGGTGGAGTGGACATCACCATCCCAGAATCCTCAGGATTGGGGAATGAACTATGGACTAGAGTTGAATTATTGGTATTCTATATAGACATACTATGATTCTGGCATTGGAAAAAATTACAACATTGATGTGGAGGTAGGGACCACTGGAAGCTCTGGGTGCAGGGAGAGGGAAAAACAGTTGTTATACAGGAGCTTTTTCAGGACTTGGGTATCATCCTGAATGATATTGCAAAGACAGATATAGGTCATTTTATATTGTCACATAACATACAGAACTGTGTGGGAGAGAGTGTAGTCTACAATGTGAAGTATGGTCCATGCTCAGTGGCAAAGCCCCAGGATGTATTTATCAATTGCAATGTGTGTGCCACACTAATGAAGGATGTTTATGTGGTCAGGTGTGGAAGGTGTGGGGAGTGGGATATATGGGAATTCCTATTTTTTTGTGTAACATGAATGTGATTTAAGCATCTTTTAAAAAATAAAAAAAAA
>JAQZBX010037086.1:0-23932 GCA_029593785.1 Cabassous unicinctus | reverse complement strand
AATATATTTACTGGAAAAATTACCTGTAACTTTAGAAATAGTTATCAACATTTATAGTCATACAGCAGTGTCAAAGTATTGATACAGTTCAAATGATTTATATTATGTACCAATATATGTAAAATTGCATAGTGATTTTATGAATTTTTTATAATGAAGGCATGGTTTTGTTTTACCTATGTAATTGTGATTGGCAATTTAATTTTTATAATTATTTTAATAATATTAGGAAAACATTTTTTATAATTTAAAAATAATTTTGTAATAATCTTAAAATTTTAAACAAAGGTATAAAAATCATGCCGATACAAGTGATTATGCAGAATCAAGTATAGCTACTGGAGCAGTAAAGAAAATAAGAGACTAGAAGAAGGTATTTTACAAATTTCATGATAAATTGGAAAAACAAATATTTATTGTGTTCAAATAATTTAAAGATAACAAAATTTAAATATGACTTTCTCCACAGTCGCAAGAAACAAATAATAGAATTCAGGACATGTCAGACAGAGGGACGTAGGTAACGATATAAAAATCTTGGTTGAAAACACTAGAGAGGTAGAATGAACAAAATACTTTGAGTTTTATCAGGATTGCAACCTAGCCTCGATGTTGCACAGACTCAGTTGGGATGAAGATGATCAGTCACCGTTCTATTTGCCAAGCAAAAAGAGGTGTAGATATTCTTTGTAGATGTTAAATTTTACATTAAAAATATCTATCATTCAGTACAAAAACTTAAGGCACAAAAAAGTACAGGACCACATGCTTGAGAAAAAATTAAAAATAATAATATAAACAGACCCAACGGTTGCCTTGATTTTAAGGAGGCTGGAAAGGGCTTTTACATCCTTACAAATAATATCTTCTTATAAGTAAATTAAAGATGAGCAAAATATACATAAAGGTGAAACATTTTCTACAGAATTACAATTGCAACAAAACTTCTAATTTTATAAATAATTCTAATAAAAATTATACACGGTGGAAGATAATACAAATGAATTAGAAATAAGATGCATAGAAAATGTAAACCAGAATAAATACAAAGGGAAATATTTTTTTAATCCAAAGGAGCATTTGAGAAATATTGAAGAGTGAAAACACCTAAAGTATGTTTACATGAACTTCAAGAACAGCACTGAATTATGTTGGTGAATGTGGTTAAAAGGGAAAACTGTAGGTCATATATGTTGTTAGAATAAAAATTAAAAGATAAAACATAGAACTCTACAACACAGTGAACCCTATTGTAGTTGATGGACTTTAGCTAATAGTACAAGTATTAGAATGCTCTTTAATGAATTATAACAAATGTACAAGGTATTAATTATAGGGTGGTATATGGGGAATAATGTAAACTATGGGTGATAAAGTACTATTTTGATAATCTTTCATCAATTGTAACAAATGTAACTACTCTTTTAATTTTTTAAAAGATTTATTTATTTATTCTCCACCTCCTCATTGTTTTTGTGCTCTATGTCTACTCTCTGTGTCCATTCACTATGTGTTCTTCTATGTCTGCTTGTCTTCTTTTTAGACAGCACTGGAAACCGATCCTGGGACTTTCCAGAGTGGGAGAGAGAGGCACTCAATCACCTGTGCCACCTCAGCTCCCTGGTCTGCTGCATGTCTCATTGTCTGTGCTCTGTGTCTCTTTTTGTTGCATCATCTTGCTCCAGCAACTCTCTGTGTGGGCCAGCACTCTGTGTGGGCCAGTACTCCGCATGGGCCAGAACTCCACATGGTCCAGCTCTCTGCTCTGGCCAGCTCACTATGTGGAACAACTTGCCTTCACCAGGAGGCCCCCGGAAGGGAACCCTGAACCTCCCATATGGCAGGCAGGAGCCCAATCACTTGAACCACATCTGCATCCCTTAACCACTTTTGAAAGTGCTATTATCAATTGTGGCAAATGTTCCACAGCAATGCAAGGTGTTGTGGGATGGTGTAAGGGAATCCTGTATTTTATTCATGATTGTTCTGAAAACACACAAGTTCCTTAATAAAAGTTTGCTTTTAAAAAAGTGTGAACTACTTGGAGATTCAGGATTCAGGCAACAGTGTTTCTAATAGACAAAAGGGGATGTCACTTGTCTTACACCCAGCGAAGTTTCATAAAGAACACATAACGAAACTTTAATTATAACTTTGGATGAGCAAGTCTTAGTATAAAAGAGCTATACCCTTATTGAGAAATACAGAATGCCCTCTCCTGTAAATAACTTGTAGAAAATAGACATTTGAAATGTATAATAAACCATTTCAGAATACCTTGATGATAAATTAATGGTTTAATTTCAGGAGTTTATTGAAAGGGAATTCATCCTGAATGTCATATCAAAGAATCCAACCTACTCAGATTATCGATAGCATCTTAGCTTTTATTTTCATATACTTGTCTCAAATTGTTATATTTTAAAAATATTTTATATAATGTGATTATACAATTTGAGAGTTGGTTGATGGGATGGGGTCACATCTTCTACATTGTCAACACCAAAAATTGTTTTCCTAAAAGATCTGGGAAAAAATAATTAACCATTTAAATAATCAGGTTTTCTTTTTCTGAAATTATTTTCCTCACCCATATTTTCAAGATATAGATAATGGTACAAATTCTACAGAAACCTTCTTTGACCTAGCACATGTTCCCTAATGGCTAACAAACATAAGGTTATGTTTTATTCTCAACTTCTAAAACAGAGCTTGAATTAATTATGAATAATCATAAAATTTAATTTTAAGACATTTCAATGTTAAGTGTCATAAAACTATCTACTGCTATATTCTGAGAAGGGGTCCATGGTTTTAACCTGACTGGCACAGGGGTCCATGGAACAAAAAAGATTAAGAATCCCTGCTCTAAAAAGTATTTTTATTTAACTCAAGACACACAGTTTAGGGGGAAAAAAAAGGAAAAGAGCATTGTAACATTGTGACCTTATACACATATAATTCAAATGAACAATTTCATGAATTACTCGGTGTCTATGTGAAAACTTGTTCAATTTTATTTCATTGTTTATTATTCTGGCTTTGACATGGATTTTTATTTCAGGGACACAAATGGACTATAACCTATAGTAAAATAAAACATGAAGGAGGATGAAGGCTTGAAGAAATTTTGGCTTCACCATTTGGAAGGGCTATATTAGGTTTTAAAAGTTCTGAGAAGAATAACTGAATTGAGTTACTATCATTTCCATATTTAACATATGGAATGTTGCCATGTAATTTCCAATTAGTTTAAAAAGTATCCCAGATTAATGAAGGGTATTTTCCTTGTGTTGATAAAGCAATTATCATGCATTTATTACTTGGTTTAAAAATGGGAATGCAAAGTTTTGCTATATTAGAAAGTACTCATAAATATAAATATATCACATATCATCTCTCATATAAAAAGAAAATATATCTAGTTTCTATAGAATATACTTGAAATATCATAGATTTTTAATAAATATTTTCAAAGATAACAAAATAATGGCCAAACTCTATGACAAGCTTTTAAATTATTTGAATGGAATATGCATCTAGTACGGTCATATGACACAAAAGTATATGGAATACTAGTTTTAAAGAGGTTACTAGCAGATAAAATATTATTTATTATTTATACAAGAATATAATAAGCTCTGAATTATATATTGCATTAAACATAATTGAAATAATATAATATTTTACAGTCTTGATAAACTGGAATACTTAATAGACAAAATTATACATTTGAAAAATTTAACTCCACTGCATTGAGACATCCAAAAGAAAAAAAAATGAAATAAGAAAAATTCCCTAATAAATTAAAAGGAAAATTAACATTTTAGTAATGAAAATTTTCATCTAAAATTAAAGTTTAAAGAAAGTGATGGAAGCACAATATTGTGAATTCAGCGATGAACTATATATATGAATGTGGTTAAATGGGAAAAATTTAGGTGGTATGCATGTTACAAGAATAAAAACACTTCTAAATGTAAAGCTTGAAAAACTGAAGTGAAATCAAATAACTGTGATAAAGGTTGAAAAAGTTATTAGAAGATTCTAATGGATAATATGTAAATATTCCATTGGCTTTGAATAACAGAACAATATATTCAATTTTTTGATGAAGAGACAATCTTATACATCACATCCATAAAGGCTTTCTTCACTTGTTGATTCCTTAGAGTATAGATGAAAGGGTTCAAAAGTAAGGCAACTGTGGTATAAAGCAATGCAACTCCCTTAGAAAAAGAAATTCTTTGTTTGACTGAGGGTTTAACGTACATGAAAATGCAGCTCACATAAAAAAAAGAGATCACAATCATGAGGGAAGAAAAAGTGGAAAACGGCGTTTTCCTCTGATTAGTTGAAGGGAGTTTTAGAATCGTCAATGTAATATAAGTGTGTGATATTATCTCCATTACCAATGTGACCACGAGTGTTACTGAAGCTGAGATGAAGCCTATCATCTTAATGAGCCTTGTCTCTGAGCAGGAGATCTGCAGGAGGGGAGTAGTGTCACTGAAGAAATGATCAACAATGTTGGAGGCACAGAAGTCAAAGTTTAGACCCAAAGTGAACAGTGTAAAGATGGTAAAGAACCCAGGCAGCCAACAACTGAGGACAAGATGTGTGCAGATTTTGCTGTTCATGATGGTGTGTAGTGCAGGGGCTTACAGTTGGCAACATAGCGGTCATAGGACATGGCTGCCAGCAGGTAAAACTCAGAGGCTCCAAGGAGGATGGCAAAGAAAATTTGAGTGGCACAGCAGTTGTAGGAAATGGTTTTGTCCCCAGTAGCCAACATAACCAGCATTTTAGGGATGCATGTAGTTGTAAAAGAGATATCTAAGAGGGAGAAATTCTGAAGGAAAAAGTACATGGTTGTCTTGAAGTGAGCATCCAGCAGAGTGAGTGTGATGATGATTAGATTTCAGTGATGCTGAGCAAGTAGGTGAGAAGCAGGAAGATAAATAATACAACTTTCAATTGTGGGTCATAAGTCAAACCTGCTAGGAGAAACACCATCACTCTTGCATGGTTCCCCATTACTGTTCTCTGAGTCTCTTTAGCCTAAAACAAAATAAAATGGTTTTTCAGATAAATACATTATGGCAACTCGTGGAATTAATGATTAGAATATCAGTCACCAGAAAATAGAATGAGGATAGAGAATGGAAAACTTAGGTTTAATCTGTGCAGAATTGGTCAAAAGGTTGTTTGTAAATCTTTGGAAATGAATGGAAATGGGGAGACCACATCATGATATTTGTGATTAGCAAAGCTATTATATGGGTATGACAGTGGTTGAAAGGGAAAGTGTAAGTACATGAATATTATTAGAAGAAAAGCTAAAGAATGTAAAATGGGACTGTATAACATAGTGAAACCTCAAATAATATTTGAATATGTGTGATATTGCATATGTAAGACTATTTTAACAGAATATAAATACAAATAAATGAGAGAAATAAGCAGAATAGCAGCGATGTACATCAGGGAAAGTATAGAGGGATTGAGAGATGATGAGTTTTGCTTGGTTGGTTTTCATTTGCATTGTTATTATTAATATTATTACTAGAATAATGAAAATGCTCCAAAAATGATTGAAGTGATGAATGCACAACTATGTGATTATGTGGAATACCATTGATTGTAGACTAAGGATGAATTTATGCTTTATGAATATGTATCAAAAAATTGATTTGTTAAAAAATGTTTTTTCAGAAAGTTTTTGGATAGAGTTAAAGGAACAACAAAAAGAAAACAAAATTATGTAAGCAAATAAGGAAGGTGGGAGAGATTACTAATGGAGAAAATGTTCTACAATGAACGTGATTTTATTACTACTATGTATCTTTTTTGCTATTTCTCTATTGTACAAACAAAACATGATCAATTTTGAGATAAGAATGGCCTAAATCAGAGGAAATATAATTTAATAAATTTCAAAGACATAATGTGTGATAAGAGCCATGTTGATAGAAATATGGGTATCAGATTTTACCAAAATGATAATATTCAAATAAACAGTGAATTGATGATTAAAGTTATCACAATCATAGATAAATTGAATATATTGATCACAAAATATTTGCAAGGATTATTCTCAAATCTTTATGCATATAATATGAAACACTGAAATAAAAAATAAAAGCACACAAAATGTATTCAGGTTTGCAAGCTAATAAGCTGCAGGGCAAATATACAGATTGAGAGTTTAATTTCAGAAAGTGTGACTTTAAAATTACAAAGTTATATACAAGCAGTTAGAGCCTAACAGCGGCACATCTCTTCAAAACAGTATCATTGTTATCTCTCGGTTAAAATTCCTTCATAAGTCTCTCCATCATGAAAATATAAAATGATATAGTTTATTTTTAATGGGCTTTCTATAAGGCAGTGTTTTATTTTGAGAAATCAAGAGACTTATTTCTAACTTCTAATTCATGAATTACAACATATAAATAAAACGGACCATATAAAGTAGTAAAAGCTAACTGACAAAGGAGAGGTGTCCCCAGTAGTATCTATAGGTGTTTACAGAAGGATGTGTCAGAGAAGTTCATTCTAAACTGGATTTTAGAGTGATGTAAGAGTAGAGATAAGCTATAGCAGGTGGAGGAAACTCCTTAAGCGGAAGTAAAGTGAAAGACACAAGCATGATTTGGTTGAAAGCAATGATGAGAATTCTTTTATCAAATTCATATCTGATAAAAAAGTAAACATAAACTAAAGAAAAGAAATGTCTCTTGCCCTCCCCTCTCACCCTGCTGAGTTACTTATTTTAGTACGTTTAGATAATTGAGAGGGAATTTTTATAAATATTTTTTTCATTTACACATTACCCCAGTGGTGACAGTGATAGGAATGCATAAATATATACCTTCTAAATAATTATTTCATTATATTAAACCATACCTTTGTCCAACTTTAATCCTCTCATATACCAAATATTCCCCCAACACATACAGTAAAGGGAAAAAACAAAATTATGAAATCATCAGAGCTTGGGAGAAAGTTGAAATAATAGTAGATTTGTTAGATATTGTATCAGTTATATATGAAAAAATAAAATATTTTCAATTCTAAATCATCATTGAATTGTATTTTCTACCTCTCATTTTATCCACAAACCAAAATGCAAAAGGCAGAATAAAAGAAGCCTAACCCTATAATAGTTAAGAGAAGAAAGAGTACCAAATTTAGTTATAGATATATGTAATAGGAAATAGTGTATCTTTACATTTAAAAATTTACTATTATTTTTAATTCAGAGTCATTAAACTACCAAACAAATATATTTAATATACTAAAAAGATTTGTAATAAGGTACATATGCTAATTTATTCAGATAAAAATCCTCCTACCAGACTTGCTGCGGCATCACCAGTGTCAAATATGTCCCTCTAAGACCACGCAAAAGATATCATGACAACCACCACACACCATCGACTTGAGTTTGCCAGTGGGCTCCTGATGCAAAGTACCAGAAATGGGTTGGCTTTTATAAAGGGAATTTATTTATGGTAAAAGCTTACAGTGCCAAGTCCATG
This sequence comes from Cabassous unicinctus, assembly GCA_029593785.1. Classification (NCBI taxonomy): domain Eukaryota; kingdom Metazoa; phylum Chordata; class Mammalia; order Cingulata; family Chlamyphoridae; genus Cabassous; species Cabassous unicinctus. The sequence goes on along the minus strand of JAQZBX010037086.1, from coordinate 16,388 downwards.
TAAAATCCAAATTGAGCCATTGTAAGAAGTGCTTTCTCATCAAACTCAGTTACTGTTGATCCTGTTGTCCAGACACTTGGCAAAGGAACATGACCACCAACCTTTGCTGAGGTTTCAGCCTTTCCCTCCCGGCTCAATATCTCTCAGAACCCAGGTTCCAGAGATAACTGTGAGCAACCAGACATAGTGCTTGTCTCTTTCCAGACCTCCTCTATCTGTCTAGACGGCTCTGCTTTCTTCTCAAATTCAGCTGTACGCTATCAGGCATATAGCAGGTTTCATCTCCTTTGGAACTGCTTCAAGGGCCTAGCCTCCTGGGGACTTTGTGTTTAAGGGATCCTCTAATCCTCTCTCACATGACAGGATCAAAAATGGTGACTTCTTTTTTCTGTGTCTGTGCTTGTCTCTCTCTGTGTCTCTGTTTATATCATACTCAGCCAGAGGGCAGAGACCCAAGCTGGCTCATGCCTCACTGAGGTATTCCAATCAGAAGCCCTAAATAGATCTTATCATAAATCTAATCAAAGTTCCCACAGCTAAATTTAATGCAATCAAAGGGTATCAAAACCAGAGGAATAGATAAGTTTAAAAACAAAATGTTTCTTCTTTTGGTATTCAAAATAATTTCAAACTGCCACACCACCCAGTAAGACTAGTGGGCAAAAAAAATTTTTTTGAGAAATTTGAAATCTGAGATACATAGATAAGGATTCAGAAGCAGGACAAGGTAATGTAGTTTAAATATTTATATAAGTTAGAAAATATAACTTGTCATGAGCAAAATCAAATTCAAGAGAAATGTGTCATTACAATGCTCCAGAAGCTCTTAAACTATTTGCATCTTATTTAACCATCACAAATAGTGTTGTAACTTTGACCATTAGGTTATGAAATGGCCAGCCAAGTTTCAACATTGTACATTTACTATTTTTTTCCCTTTGAAATGAATAAGTTATCTTGTGTGGTGATACATTCAGGCTATATAAAATTCTATCACTCCTCAAACATTAATTCACTAATATCATCATCCATCATCGGTGATGATTCTTACAAGAATCAATTAATATTATTATTATGATTGCCTAAAGGTAAATTCCAACATTCATTCCTTTTTCCTATATTTATTAGTTGGCTTTCAATCATGAAGATGAATATGTTTATAAGTAAATATGTAAGTGTTGGCTCATTGATTCCTATTTTATCCAAAGGTTTACAATTCTTAACTATCATTCTTTATGTTCATGCTAACATTGTCTCAGATTTGAGACAGTTTGAATCCAGTGAGCAAAAATTCTAAGTGATTCCTGTCCCTTTTATTATGTCCTCAGCATCCTTGGAGCACTTCCTTATTTTCTAGATTAGCAAGATTTTCAAGGCTTAACTTTCACTATTCTTGCATTAATATCCTTGTATTATCCTAAAATAAGTCATTTCTCTAAAGAACCCTGGTTACCAGAAATGAAGAATGGAATTTGAAAACCAAGTCTGAGTGTGTTCATTGCAATTGGGGTTCTGTTCTTCTGGGCACTCTCATTTAATAATAGCTTACAAATGATGTATGTGGATACAGCGAAACTTATCTTCACACCAATCCCTATTCACTTCTTTGCCTATATTTCTATTTCAGAAACAATCTTCATCCTGATAGCTCCCATTCAAATCCATACAAGATCTATTCAATCTCTCTGCTTTTGTCTTTGTAACTTTTATCACTAACAGTGAGAAACTTGGCCTCCATTATTATTTTATATTTACCTATTTACTGAATAATAGAAAATAATATATAGAGTGGAGTTTCAAATTGCTGCTCAAAGCTTTGCTTAAGTGAAGGCCAGTGATTAGAGTTAAATGTTTTAGAGCTTTTGTCATCTTGAGTTTAAAGTCATTTGGTCCAAACCATGTTAAAATGTTGTTTGGGTTAGTTCTTTTTATTTTCCTTCTTTAGGCTGAGCATATTATTCATAGGAATACTGTTTGATTCATAAGTATCATTATATTAAATATTTTTTCTCCTAACATATTGAACATAATAATAATATTTTTTGAGTATTTGAAGCTTTAAAATGTGTCGGATAAACATCACAAGTTGTAATAAGGTACCCAGGCCCCACATGAGCTTGGTCTCAGAGAGGAGACTCCAAGTAGGGGGCTGAGATTTTTCATTCTCACCAGGAAATAACAAAGCTCTCCTCACTGAAGTGTCAGTAGAGACCATGCATGAAGGCAGAACTTCGAACAACACCCAGCAATAATGAGCTATTCTTCTACCTCAGGTGTGGTGGTGACAGAGGAATCCAAGTAGAGACTTTTATAACCACCAGTGGTAAGAAGGCCACCCCGTGCCTTGATGTCAGTGGAGAACTTATGGGGAGAAGTGACAAGTTGATAGTCAGGGTGGTATAAATGAAATTCTTGGGTTACCCAAATTTAACAACTCCTTCCAGGAGTATTGAAGAGCCCACTCAATCTTGGAAGATGAAAAGTAGAACATGGGCTACCCATGGGCTTTCAAAGTTTGTGGCAGACCTTCATAGTAAATTCTTAAAATGACAATGAGATATAACTTCAATGTCTAAAACCAGTGACAACACTGAATGCTGGCAAGGACATCTAAAACTGTATCACTTGTCCAGCCATGGTGGGGATGTGAATTTGTACAGCTACCCTTGAACACAGTAAGCTAGATTTTTCCCCTGGGAGACACAAACTTATGTTCATGGAAACACTTGTACATAAATGTTGACAAAATTTTATTAATAGTAAAAAAAAAATGGGAGAAGTCTAAGTGTCTATCAATGTGGGAATGATTAAACTAATTGTAGCACATCCATATCATGGAATATTAATTATCAATAGAGAAACAAACTGTTTATACACATAAAAAGCTGGATGACTCTCCAAAAAATTGTGCTAAGTGAAGATAAACCAGTCCAAAAGTGTTAAATACTGTACAACATCATTTATATAATATTCTTGAAAATATGTGGAGAAATAGGAACATACCTTCACTATTGGAGGGAATGTAAAATGGTCAGCCTCTGAGAAAGACAGTTTTGTAGCACCTCAGAAAGCTAAATATAGAACTGCCATATGATCCAGCAATACCATTATTAGGAACATATTCAGAGGAACATTAAGCAAGGGCACAAACTGACATTTGCATGTCAATGCTCATAGCAGTATTATTCATAATTGTTAAAATATTGAACCAACACAAGTGCCCATCAAACAATGGATGGATAAACAAAATGTCATATATTCATACAATGGAATACTATTCATTTGTATAAAGAAATGAAATCAGAATACATATGAAAACATGGATGAACTTAGAGGACATTATGTTGAGTGAAATAAGCCAGACACAAAAGGACAAATGTAGTATGGGTTCACTAATATGAGCTAAATACAATGAGTAAACTCACAGAGGTAAACTCTAGCATACAATTTACTAGAAAATAGAATGTGAGTTGAGAATGGAATCTGAGGTTTAATGTATGTCACTTTATTATTAAGGTTATTTGTAAAAGTTTGGAAATGAGCAGAGAGATAGTAACACATTAAGTGAGTATAACTAACATTGCTCATTTATAAATGTGATTATGACTGAAAGGGGTAGTCTGTGGACATAAATGTCAATTGAAAGGTAACTAGAGAGCAATTTAAGGAATGTATAACATAAAAATTGTTTGATGAATGATTGATAGTATAAATATAAGAATGCTCTTCTTTAACAAAATTCTAAAAATAATGTGATACATGGGAAGATTACAACTAATGTAACTCATGGACAATAGTTGACAGTAGTATTGTAATATTTTGCAGCAATGGCAAGAAGATATTATTTCAATTCTTAAGGACAACAATGAGGAAGTTATAAGGGGATATGGGATTTTTCCTTTTGGAGTAAGGTAAACGTTCTGAAATTGACTGAGTTAATGACAATACAACTCTGTGATAAAAATGAAAGTCACTGAGTATACACATTGAAAGGATGGTAGAAAGCATGCAGCTGTATAACATAGGGAAACCAGTAGTGGAAGATGGACTGTGGTTAACAGAACAAAAATAAATATATAACACTAATATAGGGTGTTAATAATTGGGTGTGTGGGGGGAAATATATACCAAATGTAAAATATGGGCTATAGATAGTAGTAATATTTTTAGGATGCTCTTTCACAGTTTGTAATAAATGTCTCACCATGCAAGGGTTTGGTGGTAGGGAGATGTATGGGAGCACTGGATGATGACATGCAAATTTGCTTTGTAAATTCACAAGTTTTACTATATATGTTTTGTTAGGTTTATGTATGAATTATATACTTCAATAAAATTTTATAAAAAGCTTAATTCTTGGCTCACTCTCTCTGCCTAGAGGAGCCCGCAGCAAATCTTGGTGTGTATTTCTGTCTTTCTCACTCGCCCATTTCTCAGCAACCTCTGTTCTTTTTCCCATTTCCCAAATAAATTCTTTTTACTGGCTTAACTAAAATAAAAAAAAAGTTTGATTTTTCTACAGTTTTGATTTCACTATGAGGTATATATATATCTCCACTATTATATATACATATCATATAAATAATTACTGAGAAGAAGGAATACATAGGAAGCATTATTTTATCATTTGAAGCAGTCACTTACCAAGAAGTTTCAATAAGCTTCAGAAATATCCCAAATTCCAAATTATCTGGTATGGAAACACCAATTATATATTGGATTTCATTATTATTTGTAAATAAGTAAGAAATTTTCTCTTAACTATACTTTAAATAATTGTAAATGTAAATTTCTCTTATAAAAGACAAAACAAGTTTCTGTAGATTGTACTTTAAAACAACATTCATAGATTTTTTTTAAGTAATAAATATTTCAAAGATAATTATCAACAATTTTGGATAATATCTGCTACACTCTTTAAAGAAATGTTTTAAAGGTAATATGCATTGTATTAGTCAGTCAAAGGGGTGCTGATGCAATATATCAGAAATTGGTTGGTTTTTATAAAGGGTATTTATTTCGGGTAAAAGTCCACAGTTACCAGGCCATAAAGCATAAGTTTCTTCCCTCACCAAAGTCCATTGCCACATGTTGGATCAAGACAGCTGCCGACGTTTGCCAGGGTTCAGGCTTCTTGGGTTCGTCTTTTCCCAGGGCTGCGTTTCTCTCTGGGCTTAGCTCTTCTGTTTCCTCCCCAAGGTGAGCTGTAGACTATGAGGCTTTCTAGGCTTTGCTTCTCTCTACAAGGCCAGATGTGAACTCTCAGGCGAATGGCTCGTCTCTATTCTGGAGCTTCTTTCCTTCCTCACCAGACCTCCAACATCAAAACTGCTTCAACACTGTTCTTTGCCATGCCTTTTATATCTGATTCCCATCCCACCAAAGGGTGGGGCTCAACATCCTACTGACATGATCCAGTTAATGCCCTAATCATAACTTAATCCTGCCCAGATTAGCAGACCAGTTTGAAAGCATGATTCAATATCTACTTCTGGAATTCATAATTACATCAAACTGCCAAATTGCTACATGCACCAATAAATTGGTAATAGGAAAAAAATATAAAAAAATATTAGATTAAGTATGTTGTAACTAATTGAAATTAATAGCTTAATAAGGACAGTTTGGAATCATAAAGTTTATATTGTATGACACATTAAATATTATTTAAATGAAACATTATTTTATAGTCTTGATTAGCTGGCATAACTCTTTTTGTCAAAGGGGATAGATTTAAAAATTTGGCTTCATTTCTTCCAGATATCTAAGGGATACCTGGATATCTTAAAGAAGTGAAACAATATATTTATTTCTTTGGGAAAGTGATGATCCTTTGTACCATAGACATGAAGGCTTTTTTCACTTGTTGGTTCCTTAGGGTACAGATGAGAGGGTTTAAAAGTGGAGCAACTGAGATATTGAGCACCATAATTCCTTTGGATACAGAAATTCTTTCCTTGAATGAAGGTTTGACATATAAGAAGATGGAACTGGCATAGGAGAGGAAGATGACAACCATGTGAGAACATGTGGAAAAAGTCTTTTTCCTCTAATTAGATGAAGGGAACCTTAGAATTGTCAGTGCAATGTAGGGGTATGATATTATCACCATTACCAACGTGACCAAGAGTGTCACCAAAGCTAGGATGAAACCCATTGTCTCGATGAGCTATGTGTCTGAACAAGAGATCTGCAGGAGATTAGTGTCACAGTAGACACCATCAACAATGTTGGAATCACAGAAGTCAAGGTTTAGAGACCTAATGTGAATGGTGGAAAGATGGTAATGAACCCAGAGAGCCAACAACTGAGGAAAAGCTGTGTGCAGATTTTTCTGTTCAATGTGGTTGTATAGTACAGGGGCTTACAAATGGCAACATAGTGGTCATAGGACATGGCTGCCAGCAGGTAAAATTCAGATGCTCCAAGGAGAAAGGTAAAAAACAATTGAGTGGCACAACAGTTGTAGGAAATGGTTTTGTCCCCAGTAGCCAGCATATCTAGAAATTTAGGGATGCATGTAGCAGTAAAAGAGATTTCTAAGAGGGAAAAATTCCAAGGGAATAAGTATGTGGGAATCTTGAGGTGGCATCCAGGAGGGTGAGTGTGATGATGGTTAGATTGCCAGTGATGCTGAGGAAGTAAGTAAGAAACAAGAAGATAAATAGCACAACTTTCAATTGTGGATCATCAGTCAAACCTGCTAGGATAAACATGGTCACTCTTGTATCGTTTCCCATTACTCTCCTAGGACTTCTATCAAGTCTGAAAAGAAAAATTAAAAATAAAATGCTTGGTGATCTCTTTTTAAATATCAATATATAAGCTAGTTTGCCAAGATTTGTTCAGGTACAGCAATACAGTATTGATTTTTAGTTGGACAGATAGTTATAATAGTTAGAAAAAATAGATTGCATTTAGAGAGTACCTGAATTAGAACTAAAATTGCACTTCAATCAGGTCATAAAGCATATAGCAGTGGTAAGTTTTACATTATTTATAAGTGAATAAATTAGAGAGTCCTATAGAACAAAGAAAATGCTTTTTCTATGTTGATAATATGCAATAGTTGGTATTTTATGACATTTCCCAAACAATAAAATAATTTTTCATACTAGAACCAAAATTAGCGTCATCATTACAAGTACATCAGGCCACAGTTTGTATTGAACACACACACACATATGCAAACACATACTAGCTCTGGTCAATAACAAAGGATAATACATGTTCACCATTTCGCTTGACTAATCAAACTCAAATTCTTGATTTCTTTGGCATTAATTTCCATGGCCAATGAGAGATGATTTCAAATAACTGAATATCAGTCATAGGGATAATCTTATTTGCTCATATCTGTTGTTACTCACCTTCTTTCCCACTTTATGCCGCATTTTTATGTCAGCAGCAACAGTGTGATAATGTTAATGTGGATCACAACAAAATGCAGTTTTCCTCTGCAGGCTGCAGCTCTGATAATGGACAGATAAAAGTAAATTAAAAATAAGACAAAAGGGTATAGAAGCAAATATGAATATATAAACATGAGTTCAGGAAGTAGTATGAGATGGTCAATGTAAAGAGAAGAGAAAGATAAAGAAAATACTCTATGGAAGCCTAGAAAAAAAAAGACTTTTTTGAAGAAAGAGTAATGAGTTTTAGGAAAAAAATTAAAGAAGATTAAAATTATGTACTTTGGTAATTAAAACAAATAAAAGGATGACGGTGTGTGTTTAACACTGAATTGCTCTCTATCTGCTTCTATTCCTTAAATTACCTTTTGCCCTTTGTCTAAAATACAGACTGAAAATATGAAAAATTTGTTAATCAGCCTGGCCTAAAAGACAAGAGAAAATACTTGGTTAATTTCTAATTCATAATGAATTACTGAGAGTACTTAGAGACACATTTTAGAAGGCATGCATTTCCCTACCGTAATAAGTACATTCAAATTTCCAGCTATCAGGAAATTAGAAGTATCAGTAAAAACTATTTTCAATATTTGACATATATTAAATGAGAAACAGTGATAAAGAGAAACATTATTATTCAGGTTGTACCACTGCTAAACTGGATCATGGATTAATATTCAAAACATCTATTTTCAGCAGCTGTCCTCTTAAACTTACAAAATTTTATACAAGCAATAAGACCAAATTATTTCTTTAAAAAAATAAATAAAATATCTGAAGAAAATAAATTTCCTCAGTATCTTCATCATCAATCACATAAAATGATTAAATTTTAGTTGGACACTATATAAGACAATGTTTTTATCTTAAGGATATTAAAAGAATCATTTTCATGAAAATGGTCTATGTATTAATAAAAATAAAAGTATGAAAACAAAGGAAAGTCATCTCCAGTATTATCTAGAGGATTTCACAGGTAGAAAAGGTTCTTTATAAGATTGGTCTTAGCAGAAGATGAAGAAATGAGACAGGCTATTCCTAGCAGAAGAAACAGTCAGAACAGAAGGAAGGTGGAGAGTATATGCCTGATTATGATAGAAGCAATGATTAAAGTTCAGCTGTCTGAATCATGTTTGCTAATAAGGCAAACAGATATGAGTGAAAATAAATAACATTTTTCCTGGACATTCCTTACACATTCAAATAATTGTGAAACCATCTATAATGAATTTTTCTCATTTACACACATTATAACACTGACCACTATTGTAGGAAAGCTAAAATCTAAAACATCAAAATCAGAATTTTATCATTTCATCAGATTTCATTGTCAAACTTCAACAATCATACATACCATCTCTCTCCCAACACACACTACAAAAGAAAACAACAAAAGTCTTATTATGAAACCATCAGAAGTCAGGCTTGTAAATGCAATTATATTTAATCATATTAGATATTTTGAATAAAAGATATATTTTAAATTGAAAAGCTTTTCAATGCCAAATAATCACTTTATTACATTTTTTGTCTTTTGTCATTTTCTCTAAATGAAAATTTAAAAGGCTGGAAAAAAGGCTGTTTTAAGGGTCAAAAAAGAACTAAGTGGATTAAAATATATCTAACAGAACATGTTATTTTTAAATCCTAAAAGTATATGTTCTTTCATCTTTCTAAGTTATAAAGCAGTCTGCCAAACGCATACAGACTCTCAGACACTTTTCTTTAAGAAGGCATATACCCATATTCCCTCAAGCAAGAGCAATGCTCAACTCTTTTATCATCAATGTGAAGCGAGCACACTGATACTCCATTCCTCTTTGTATGGACCACACTCTACCCTATATTTTATGATGGTTTAAATGACAATCATGGTCAAATTTTGATTAGAAAAGGTTTTGCAGAATTTTAAGTTAGTGTGTTGAAATTTCCTCTTTAGTTGAATTTACTTAATTCTGCATTAAATACTTTCCCAAGTATTACACATAGTGCCATATAAAAATTTATCAATTTCTGATCCCATGGAATATTTATGCTTTGTGCACCCTCCAGGAAAATACTGAAATACTATAAGGAATTCTCAGAAGGATCTGAAATCCAAGAATACCATTTCCCCATGGATCACCAATTTGTATGTCATATAAATGTTCTGTGCAGGCATTAACTTTAAAAAAAAATAATGTATATAACTGCTTAGTTTAATTACATCTACAGATAATAGATTGCCCTAATACATGTGTGGCCTCCCACAAAAGCCTGTTATGAAATCTTTGATGCATATAAGGATTTAGAAGCAGAAAGAAGAAAGGTTATTTCAAGTTGGAATAAAAAGTGAGAATATAAAATGGAGAATGTATCCTTTCAAAGACAAAACGGTACCTTCAGCTATGTGCGATTTTTAATTCCTCTTTCGCACTTAACATTTCACAGCATCTATGGCCTTCAGTATCATTTCTGCAAACTGCCTTTGTAATATTGTTTGGTGGATCAAAAAATAATATTTCATAATAATTAAGTATTTTCAAATCCTTCCATATTAATACAATATTTATCAATGTAAAAGACTCACCAGAATGAAAATCCATTTCCCTAGTCTTCCTTGCAACTTGTTTTGGCCATGAGACTTGTTCTCACCAAAGGATGTAAGTGGAAATAATTTAAATTTCATTGATTACCCTTTGATAAGAGGAGTTTGTCTTCCTCTTCCTCTTTATTCCTCTTACTGTTATAATTGGATATATATATATATATACACACACACACACACACACATATACACACACCTATACACACACAATCCTGAGCCATGGAAATGAACAAATACACTAGGAATGGCTATTCAGCAAGATAGAAGACAGCCAAGTCCCTGACTCCATAGCATGCAGTAAAAGCAAAAAAGATGCAATGAATTTATGGAACAGTTTCAACATATTAACCTGAAAATTTAAATGAGATTTCAAAAAAAGAAAACTTTCATCTTATTCAAACTACTGTATATTTGTCTTTCTGATGAATATATTCTATTATCAAAAACTGAGAGGTTCTGAAATTTTACCCTACTCTGTAGTTTAATAGATTAACCTCCCTACATTTTATGGACACTGAAGATGCAAGAGACAAAGAACATTATTACTCACTGCACAGCAGGCAGCAGGAGCTTCATATTCTCATCAGTTTCCCTTCTCCCTCAAATCCTACAGCATACCAGATAGATTATGGCCCTAGTGGATGTTGTACATAGGATGAGCCTGACTCACACATGTGGAACTCCAAGTTTAACAAATTCCTAATCTTTTAAAAGGGCTCCCTGGAAACATGCCTCATTTTGTCACTGGGAGACATTTCTTTATTATCCTGAGCAGCAAACAATTCTGTCTTCCACCAAAGAGGGAGACACTATTTCTATCATTCAAGGCTGTCCAGGACAAAAGCTGGCTCAAGATGTGTAGAAATGCTATGCAATTGCCTCCAAAAATCTACCCTTCCTTTCTAAACCAACATGGCTTTTGGTAAATTATCCCACAAATACTACACTTTATTGATTGCTCTGATTAAGCTGAAGCTCTTGCTTACCATCCCTATTGGTCAAGTCAGAGTGTTCCAAGAGGGAGGCTAGTTAATTCCTGTCCTTCCAACAACAAATAAAAGACCAAGGGTACACAAAGTCCCATGAAAAGGAATTGCTTACAATTTTTGGAGGCCACCCATATAAGATTGTTACCCATACAATAATCAGAGTATAAGTTAACAAAATCATCGAACATAGCCTGCCATCTGGCTGGTAAGCCATGGGCCTTCTCATTCAGCACCATGTTTTTGGTAGTGCTGTCTGACAGCAGTTAATTCAATCTGTGCTATTTGTCCACTATTGCTGCTCCTGCACCCCCTCACTTACAACACCTCAGAATGCCTTCCACATCTCCCATTTTTGGTCAGTATTTCATTTGAGGCAATTTAATCTATAATGCCTCCATAGTGCTATTTTTGACTGTCTTATTATATATTTTCTGGATAACAGGACTCAACTTACCAGGCTTCTCAAACTGGCTGGGAGAAGTAGTAGCTTAGCTTGGTTCTTCTTGGCAACAGTGAAACACAGTGTTCTGCCCACAGGTGTACCAGAGGATAACACATCCTCTTTATTGCAGAGGGGTGGAAGTCATAGTTCTGCTCCATATGGGAAAGATGAATCTTCATTACTGCACAGGAATTCTGTGTAGAGGATGATAGTCATCTGCAAATAGTGAAAGTTTCATTTCTTCCTTTCAATTTTGGATGGCTTTTCTCTTTTTGCCTAAATGCTCTGGCAAGAAGTACAATACAATTTTGAATAAGAGTGATGTCAGTGGGCATCCTTGTTTTGGTCCTAATCTTAGGAGAAAAGCTTTCATTTGCTCATGATTAAGTAGGATGTTAGCTATGGGTTTTTCAAAGAAGCCCTTTGTCATATTGAGGAAATTTCCTTCTTTTCCCGGTGTTCTAAGTGTTGTTTTTTTAACTGGTATATAAAATTTTATTAGTTATATAATTTAGCATGTTATAGTTTTATTACTTTTATTTTCAAATGTATTAATAAATCAATATTTTTAATTTTAAAGTTATTATTTCTAACACAGGAACTACTTATAGACAAAATCTTCATACATAAATCTTCTTTTGGGACCTAAATAGATAAATAATAATTTTTTAAAAATTTTTTAACCTAAATATAATTTTAAAAATTATTAACCTAAATAATAATTTTTTTAAAAAGATACTTAGATTACATAAATGTTACACACAAAAAATATAGAGATTCCCAGAATCCTCAGGATTGGGGAAAGAACTATGGACTAACATGGACTTAATGGTATTCTACTATAGATATATTGTGATTCTAGCAAAGGAAGAAATTACAACATTGATACGGAGCCAGTGGCCACTGGAGGCTCAGGGGGCAGGGAGAGGGAAAAACAGTTGTAATACAGGGGCTTTTTCAGGACTTGGGAATCATCCTGAATGACATTGCAATGACAGATATAGGCCATTTTATATCATCACATAACATGCAGAACTGTGTGGGAGAGAGTGTAGACTACAATGTGAACTATGGTCCATGCTTAATGGCAAAGCCCCAAGATGTGTTTATCAATTACAATGAATGTGCCACACTAAAGGTTTTTTCAATAAGGGTTGCTGGATTATGTCAAATGCCTTTTCTTCATCAGTTGAGGAGATACTGTGGTATTTTATGTTCATTATATTATTGTGGCGTATTACATTAATTGATAATTTTTAAGTAACATTTATGTAATTTAAAGTTTCTTTTAAAAAACAAATAAATAAAATTTTTAAAAAGAGGTAATGAAATCATGAAGCATATAACAACGTGGATGAAACTGGGCAGTATTATGTTAAGTGAAGCAAGCCAGACACAAAAGGACCAATACTGTACGATTGCACTCTTACGAACTAAATAAATTATGTAAACTCTAGGAATTAACAATTAGAATATAGGTCACCAGAAAAGAAAATGAGGATATAAAATGGAAAGCTGAGGGTTAATCTGTGCAAAATTGGTTAAAATGTTGTTCGTAAGTCTTTGGATTTTAAAGGAAATGGTGAGAGCACATCATGCTGTTTGTAAGTAGCAGATTTTATACGGGTATGAGAGTGGTTGAAAGGGAATATCTAAGGACATGTATATTACTAGAAGGAAAGCTAAAAAAATATAACATGGGACATTATAACATAGTGAAACCTCATGTAAAATACAAATATGTGTGATATTGCATATATAAGACTGTTTTACAAAATATAAATTCAAATATATTAGAAAGAAGGAAACAGAGTAGCAACTATGTATGGAAGGGGAAGCATAGAGAGATTGAAAGGTGATGAGTTTCATTAATGTGGTTGTTTTTTATGATGATGATGATGATGATGATGACTGGAAAAATGAAAATGCTCTAAAAATGATTGAAGTGATGAATGCACAACTATGTGATTTTACAGAATACCATTTATTGTAAACTTTGGACGTATCTGTTTTATTAATATGCATAAATAAAATTTATTTGTTAAATAAAAAAAAATAGCATCCATTTGGAGATGTTGAGAATTGGAAAGGGCATTACTACTGACCATATAACAAAAAATAACCTGAGTAAGAAAAAAGAAAAAGAAAAAACACAAGGTCATTCCTATGGAAAAATAACAGTGATAACTAATATTTAAGCTAAAGTAAGAAAAGCAATATTTCAGATTGTATAATGAAGTGCTCACTTTATGTTTTATAGATGTTAATGTGCACGAAGAAAAAACAATGCATTTCCATAGTAACTGGACAGAGAATTAAAATTTTACTATAGGGAGTAGATGTACATCAGTGGTCAAGCTTATGTTGCCTATTTACAAGGTCTTTGGTTCAATCTTCTGTACAGCCTTAAAAAAAAATAAAGAAAGAAAAAAACCTGGAAAAGAAAACAGAAAAAGACATTATCATGTATATTCTAACGAACGAATTATGTTTAAGTGTAGCAAATGCACATTATTCTATGGGAAAAAATTTAGAAAGCCTATAAATCTTTGAAAACACAACTTCTACCTGGAAGATATGCAAGCATTGTAATGATGGGCCATTTACTGATCAATTAAAGAGATCATAACTAGTAACAAAATTATATTTTATTGCTAACATCTTTGGAGCAGTTTATTTTGGCATCTAAAACACACATCCAGACATACAAACCTTACACTTCTCCAAAACTAGAGTTTAGAAACCTTTACTACTTTATTCAGTGAATATGAAGTACCAGAAAAACCCAGTATACCTTAAATATTAAGACATTGTACTGAAACTTTGTAACCAAGCATTAAAAATTAAAAATAACTATGAATACTAAATCATTACACAGATACCTTTTTATTTCTAGTAAATTATAAAATAGGCAAAGTTTGAGATCTGAAATTACTGAAACTGGCTAGACTGATTTCATCTTTGAATGTAGCCATTTCCGACTAAAACTCTGCCATTGCAATGATTATTCCAGTCTGATCATACTTTTGCATATGAACATTTCTATTGAAAGAGTGACCACAACAGCTTCTGCTGTTTGGTATCCATATGAAAAGCCTTGTAGTGATCTTTGTTTTCAGGATCCCCTTTCCCAGATGCCTTGATCTCTAATTGCTGTAACTTTGTGACTCTCCAGTGTTTGGTACCCATTCTATCCTCTTGAACCCTTTTATGTTTATTAAAGTCAGAACCTGTGCAAATGCCACCCCAATTATTCACTAGCATACTAACATTATAAAATATTAGCATTTCTGCAGATGGGAGAGGTTGCTTTGAAATTGTGCATCTCTCGTCCCCTGTAGGTGAATTACTCATCTTTTCTTTACTAGCCTAGTTCAGTGTGTCTGTCTATTCTGCTGTGCTAAGCAAATGAACCCAGGCAAGTACCATCCAAGCCCCTCTTCAGTTTGGCACCCAATATGGAACTGGCATCCTTGTGAAAATGACACTGCTCACTGCTCAGTGGCCTCCTGGACCCCTAGGCAAAACATTCATGAACCCTGGCTATGCAGCAGATGGAGTGCTTTATTCCAAGAGTCATATGGGAATTTCTTGCCTTGAGCATTCAAGATCCCTAAAGGTGGCAGGCTATGAAGGGAAACAAGTTCAGTTCAGTGTGTTGTGTGTGTGTGTTGTGTGTATGTGTGTGTGTTATTTTCTGAATCCTCAGCAGCACACTAGTCCTGCCAAACGTGTAAATGCTATTTCCCATGCTTGTTTATTTTATTTTTATTTTTTTGTGTGGTTTATTTTTGGAATAGGGAAGGGAGCAGCCCCTAGGGTAAAGAAGTGTTACTCAGTTTGGTGGCTTAGGTTTAGGTTTCTGTATTTGTTTAACTAGTACAGGAAGTGAACAGAGTTTGGAAGTTAAGGGGTCAAGCAACCCATTAGGTTGTCTCATTAAACTCTGGTAACAATGTGGGTATGGACCAATTGCTAAAAAGAAATTGATTTGCTTTGTAGGAAGTCTGGCCTCAATATACATTAGAAGATTAGCAGAAATGGCCAGCACAAGGGCCACCTTTAGAGTATCATACTATTCTACAGTTAGACCGATACAGTAGAAGTTAAAATAAATGGGATGAAATTCCGTACATCCGATGCTTTATGGCATTGGCCCATATTGAGAAACTTCAGAGAGAATGTTTTGGACATGGTGCATCATCAATTAGACAGGCCCCGGGTCCCCAGCAAGATAAAATTAGAAAAAAATGATGACTTGCCATCCAGGCTAACTAAAGAATTAGTTAATCAACCCTCTGTACAAAAGCCAGAGTTAAATAATTATAAAGAAGAGGGGAATAGAAATCAAAAAACCCCTCCCAGACTCTAACTTGACTGATGAGCACTTAGATAGTATTATTGTCTCAAGTACCTTGACAATTGGGAATGCTACTGCTCCCTTACTTCCTCCACCTCTGTATCAGGGGGATGAAAACACATCTAAACTGCCATTAGATCCCTCAGAAATGGCCTCCCAACCCCACACTCAGAGTGGTGTATCTTTTAGGCAGGGCACCTCTACCTCAGGAGGGAAAAGTCAGGGCCAATTCCCTCTCCTGCAAGACCCCACAGGACTAGATGATCAAGGACAACCTAGGGGCTATTTTTATGTACATACTTTGTTGCCAACATTGGATCTATATAGTTGGAAATATCAAATCCCTGGTTACAGAGCGGACTCCAGAAAGATGGAGAATCTTTTTGAGTCTATATTTGTAACTCATAATCCAAATTGGGCAGATATTCAATCTTAATTAAGTATTCTTTTAACCTTGGAAGAAAATTTAGTTGTGGAATATCTGGCCAATAGCAAACCTAAAAGTTCCATTAATGTTCTAGAAGTCAATTATTTCCAATAACGGATCCCAATTGAACTCTAATGAACAGGGGGTGTTGGGGGCGATGTTGTATGAATA
>JAQZBX010037085.1:0-23939 GCA_029593785.1 Cabassous unicinctus | reverse complement strand
GCTTTACTTTCCTACATCCAAAGATCTTACTTTTTTTTTTTTTTGCTACTTCTTAAGATCCACCCCTACCCATCTGGACTTTCCCTTTCCTTTGCTCCTATTGTCCCTGTTTTACCCATTTTAGATTTCATCCCCAGCATTTTCTCTTCAATGTGGGTCTTTGTCCATAGGTTTGTTAGTTCATAGGGATCAGAACTCCTCTACCCCAGACCACTCCATCACAGTAGGTAGACATGGGTCACAATTACTTTTTCACTCATCTGCAAAATGGGAACATGTTAAGTCCTGTCCCAGTTTCTGCAGCTGTTCTTAGAATGGCCCTCTTAGTTTTCCATTGAGTATATGATGGCAATTCTTAGCTCTGTTGGTGGTTAGTTCCCACCTGCTCATATATAGAGTTCGTGAGGATATGTTGTCACTTAGTTTTGTTATAGGCATTGCCTGTGAGTTTTTGGTTCTGCTCTCTATTTGTCTGTTTTTATGGTTAGGCATGGGGTGGGTTGGGGAGAGTCAATAATTACAGTGTCACCCCAGAATCTGTATTGACCTCTTAACCTTTAATCTGGTACCAGGAAGCTCATTTCTGAGTTCTTGGTTCTAAGGAAAATTTTTTAAAAGTGACACACTTTAGGCATTATTTGTTTGGTGCAATGTTCCTTGAGTTATGAAAGAGATAATGCTATTTTATAGTTTTAAAAGCATTAAATCACATTTATACTTTTAATACCATCTAATGAAGATAATATCATTACTTAATTAGGTGCATTTTTCTTTTTATTCCATTGAAAAATTTGTATATCTCTAATTATAGTCATTTGATAAAAATGCTGCCAGGGTTTGACATAATATTAATTTAGATTTCCAAAAATACTAAATTTCCTTCCTCAAACTTGAATTTCCTCCAACTGGTCATTGCTTTAAATTACATACTGAAAGGTTACAATTTTAGAATTGGCCTCTTTTTCCCTCTTCTTTTAGGGATGGACATTATTCCAATGCCATATAAGGAAGAGGTAAAACTTTCTCAATGAACATAATGAAAACTTTTATTTTCTTCTGGAAAATAGAGCAAGATCATTTTCAGACATTTCCTCTTGTTTTCTACAAAGAGATTGAGAAGAAATCATTTCAAACACATGCTAGTCATTAAGAAATTTTTGCAAAAGGGATACAGGCTTAATGTATTTTTGTAAGTGAATGTCACCCAAGAAAAATTAAGGGAAAAGTGAACACTCATTAAGCAAATTGACCAGCAAACGTTCTGATGAATGTTGAAACAAATTTGAGTAAACTAATTTTGTCCATTAGTGTGCTTTTAAACCAATTTTATTGTTTTAGTCTATTTTCTATTTTCTTTTATTCAAATGTAGAATGGCTACAGAATTAACTATTGCAGCAAATACCTGATTAGCTATTTAGAAAATTGGTGAATGGTATCTGACTACTTAGAAAGAAATGTCTGGTATTTGATAAGACTGTGTGCAAGAACATGTGCAATCTAGGAGAAGCCTGTGTTCTTTGCCCTGTTTCCTACCCACTGCAGATGGGAGCTCACTTGTCCACACTGGATTAGACATGGACGGTGGACAGCGGCTTTGGACCCTCAGATGTAGTGTACCAGATTGAATTTTGATGTGATTCAGAAGTTGTATTTGCCACCCAGTGTCACTATTCTGGAGCCCTGTAACTGTGGCTGGTGAATTCTGCAACATTTCCCACTTCTAAAAGCTTGGGGATTCGAGAAATCTGTGCCTGACTGACTGCCAAAGCTTGTCAGGGGACCCAGTGCTAGGCCGATTTCTAGGTGTAAAAGACAGGCAGATTTGCTCACTCAAGAAAATCTGTTTCTGCAGGTTTGCTCTGAGATCCAAGATACAGATATTGGTGAAATTTCTGCTGCATTAATGCCACGGGTTTCTTCTGGTTGCGGACTATCTGTGGGGGAGGGGAGGGGCTGGTTCTCCCAGGTGGTCCTGGGCCAGCGGCATCAGCAACACCTGGAACTTGCTAGAAATGCCAGCTCTCTGGCCTCACCTCAGCTCTCTTGAATCAGAAATTCTGGGAGTAGGGCCCAGCAATCTGTGGTGTCAGGAGCCCACCAGGTGAATCTGATGTAGGCTAAAGTTTGAGAACCACTGGTCTAGAATGGGCTGGGCTTGTGATAGTTAAAAGTCAAAGCTTTTGTGGCCTCTTGAAAATCACCTTAATGTCAGACGAGGGTGCAGCTCTCAGTTCTCCTTCTGTTGGACTAAGACAAATAGATATGAGTTTCGGTTAGTCCAGACAGGAAAACAGACAATTGCAGTATGTGGGACAGTGCCGCGGTAGAGGCCTTAAGGGGTGTTTTGGAAGTTCAGAAAACGTGCCGGTGCTAAGGGGGAGAAGAGAAAAGGAAGGCCCCTTCAGAGGTAGTATTTTTACAAACACAAATATGATTGTGTGTCCCTCCCTGATTAAAACCTTCTAGAAACTTCCTAGTGCTCTCAGGTATAGTCTGCTCCCTTGCACGACCGCCAGTGTCTCTGATCTTTCTGCTCACAGCACTAGCCTCACCTGTTGCTCAGTCTTTGTTTCCTTCACTCCTTAGAGGTGTGTCCTATGCCTTTCCACCGGGGTGGGGGGTGGGAGGATTTGGCGGGGAGCTCCCTTCTGCCCACTGCCAGGGGTACCAGGTATCTCCTTGGCCGCCTCATGTGCTTCAGATCCCAGCTTACATGTTTCCTTTGGACTCTTGACCTCCCAGGGTGGGTCAAGTTGGTGCTCATTGTACAGTCTACTTCACACTCATCACATTGTAATTATATAATTGTTCAATTATTGGTTCCTTTTATCCCCCTGGAGCTAAATATAAATTCCATGAGGGGAAGGGATCTGGCCTTGTTCCCTGTGGCCCAAGGGCCCAGCCTATGGCAAGCATTCTGTAATTATTTTTGGATAAGTGAAAGGTGGAGGCAGTGCCCATATTTATCCCTAGTGTAGGCAGACTGGTTAATTTATCCAGTTTTGATCATCACCTAATGAGTTTTATGAAGGCCCACGGGAGCATTTGCTACCACATCTAATCCCACCACTGGAAGAACAGGTTCTTTTCAGGGTGGCAGCAGAATCTCATAATGTGGTTCTCAACTTTGGGTCTGGCCTATGAGACCTGAGAGAAGTTCTTGGATGTTAGTATTCCAGGGATATGGGAAAGGAGAGGAAATCCTCTGACCTTGGAGTCTTTCATAATACACGGGCCAGAAGCCAGCAGCCTGTGTGTTAACAGGGACATAAGGGTGGGAAGTTTCCAGGGAAGTGACTCTTGCCCCCTCTGTCCTTCTGAGCAGAGCTGCCTCCTTTGCTCGCAGAAGTTTATGTTTGGGTACCATATTTCTTCTCACCATTTTCAAATCCATTTAACAGAACAGAGATGCATTCCTTTGCCTTAATTTAACCAGTTTGTCTTGGCCTGGATAAAGCATAGTTTTAAAAATTATTATTCTAGAAGGTAAAACCCAGGAGTTGTCTCCCAGAGGCGACATCTCCATGGTGGGAGCATTTGTCTGAAATATGAAACTAAGCCATGCTGATATTTAATGTAAGGATTGGCAGTAGCATACATGTGTGTAATTTATATAGACATATATTGAGGATGGGGGCTCAATATTTTTTTCAAGATAGAGGTTTCAAGATCTGGAGATAATTAGGCTGACCTGCTCATAGGAATCTTGCTTTTGATAGAGGAATTGGCACTCTGTTGACTATTTGCAAATTAGTTGATTGTGGTCTTTTTTGTTTCAGTTGGGGCTTAATATACACTTTTGTAACTATTATAAACTCCTGTTAATTTAAGTGAATGTAATAAAATGCAGTAAGTTCTGGGACAAAAGTCACAAACCCAATTTCTTACTCGCTATCAGAATAGGTACAATTTGCTGAACTTCCCAGGAGAGTTGATAACATAGAGGACTGTAATTTGTGTTTGGATGCATATGTCCTATATTTTATTTATCTTTATCTGATGCCATTTTTCACCATAACTTCAGTTCATTCCACATCTCCTCCTCCCCCTGCCTCTCTGCCCATCCTGGGTCCAAGTAGGGCTATTTCATTGATGCTTTCTCTGGTACTTGGTGGCCTTACCTCCTTACTCTCCTTTGCTCCTGCCAAGCATAGCAATTACAGAAGTAAGAACAGGACCATTTATTGAATGCAAGGTGCATGTAGGGATGAGTGTTAGAATCCTGAAATATTTTATCCCCAATTTGTAGATGTCACAGCTGAGGCTTGGAGAGGTAAAGTAACTTCCTCAAAGCCTCAGACAGCTTGGATTGGATTCCATGGTTGTTTGGCTCCAGAACCCAGGCTCTTCCTCCTTCTATCCTGTTGCTTTACTTGCACACCTAAGCTTAGAGAAGCATCATCAATTCTCTGATCCTGCTTCTAGACTTAAATACTTTCAGCAAAGCTTCAAGACCACCTTGTGCAAAGGCCTCCAGTTATACTCTTCACCTAGATTCATTGACTGTTAACATTTTACCACATTCACTTATCTATGTATGTGTATTATTTTATATGAGCCATTTGACAGTGTGTCGCCAGCATCATGCCCCCTAACATCATGCCCTTTTATTATTATTCCTCTGAGAACACTGAGGCCACCCACTATGAGTTCCTTCTGCCCTCCACCAGAGTGCCCACGAACCCCTTTCTTTGAGGAGGAGGGCCTTGGCTCCAAGGAAGCAGACTCCTGAGCCTTTCAGCTGTGCCCTACCCTTAGTGTTACTTGAGGCCTTTACATTCAAATCAGACTCTTGACACATGTCTACTGCATTCTGGAAATTGGCCTTCTCTAGCACCCAAAATACAAAACCCCTTATATGGAAAGACAACACAAAAGCAAGTAAAAAGGGGCTCCCTGAATGTTTTTGCCTATTCTGGGTAGAGTGGAGAAGGGGATTTGCCTCTGCTTGTTATCAGAACTGCAGGTAAACGGTTTTGCCCCTGCTAATTCAAGTCTGTCTGTAAACAGTTATCAATGCCAGTAACCTTTTGTCTGGCAACTGCCTCAGATAAAATGCCTTTTAAATATATGTATATATATTATACATACACTTTTGTTTTTACTTCCTTTTGTATAAAGCAGCCCTGTGGCTATAGAATGGCATTTTGAAAGTGGAAATGAAGGAAAAACTGCCCAGCCTGCCCAGTATGTGAGATGGAGAGGAAGGTGCAATTTACCTTATATGACAGGCCCAAAAAGCAGTATTAAAACATATTCACTAGTAAATTGTAGTGATACACCCATTATGTTGAAAATTAGCTTAAATATCTACTTAAGCCAAGTATAACTCCTAGCATTTTTTCAGAGCTAGGAAATCAGAGGGGTCCTCCAAAATGCAGATTACAGTTGAATATAGGGCTTAAAAAATGCCTCGGTTGGTGTATACATTATATATATACATATATACACACCCACACTCATTTGATGTCATTCATCGACCATAGAATTAGAACTAGTGCCACACTATTTTATTTCCCGCAAAGTTTTCATTTGTTGCCATTACCACCTCATTTCCCCTCCCCAGCCTGCAGGAATTGGCCTTTTGTAGAATTCTAAGTTTCCTGACTGGAGGAAATAGTATGGAGATTAGGTAGTATTGGCACACTTAAGCCACACTCACCCATGCTTGCTGCACACACATGTCCAGGACCTCATGTGAAGGCAGTTTATGTCAGCCTGGTTCTATTGCAAAATCTTAGGAGAATCTGGCTATACCCACATTTTTCTGGAGGTGAGCCACAGGACCTTCCCTTTGTGCTTGGTAGGCCCTGAGGTAAAGCTGGACTTCTACCAGTTTGGCCAGTGACCTTTGCCATGACTCTTCTTGACCTGTTCCTTTTCACTTTGTTCTCTGGTTGTTCTTTAAGTTAAGGAAATTAATTAAAAGAAGTCAAGAGCTCATCCTCTGTCCCGAACTTCACAGTTGGTTGAGGGCCTTGGTTCTGGCGTTTATTGGATTCCAATCCTTAGTGCTTCTTATCTGGATCACATTTCAATGAGGACTTTCCAGAAGTCAGAACATGGAAATCTACATATTTACAACAGGATCTGTACTGGGCTATTGGGAAAAACCCACTGGAAATGAGAAAGTTCCTCCTTTATGCTGCAGGGATGGATCCTAATATATTGTGCTTGTCAAATCCAGACCTTATCTGACTCCCTAAAGACCGACTAAATAATGGCAGAGAAAGGTTTCCTCTCCATACATATCTTTGTCTGAGATCAAAAGGGGAAGTTCTGCTTCCTCAAACATTGGGTTATATTTTTTTTCAGGATGTGTGTGAGTAGGGAATATATCTATGAAAACCTCTTCTGCTGATGCTATATGTGAATCTAGGAAAAATGAAGATTTAAAATTCTTTTAGTTTTAAATGATACATGCATTTTCTGTTTCTGTTAAGTTGATAGGATGTAAGAGTTCATAGCCCATGCCTAGGATCTTATTCTAATTCTGTATTCAAACAGTAATTTCAAAACAAAGTAGGTGATTAGTTATATTATTTATATCATAAGAGAATCACTGCTATTCATTCTTGGCACAAACATTTGAGTACCTTCTGTGCCCTAGCCACTGGACCTTTATAAGGAGAATTCTTTAACTTGACCCTTGATTACAGATCCTATAATTTGAGACCTATTGGTGCCTTTAGACTACTTCTTTCAATTTTTCAGATGAGGAAGCTGAGGCCTATAGAACCTAAGTGACTTGCCCCAAATTTAGAATCCAGTACATTTCTAGATGGCTCTACCAGTACATTTCCCTGTTCACATTCCTTCGCTAACTACCTGAGAGCAAAAACATTCATACATTTTGTCTGAAATGTACATATATTAAATATTGTAGCAGAAACCAAACATGTAATAAATTTGCTTGTCTCTTCCAACCTGAGCAAAGCTCTGACCGATGTCCAGTCTTTATGAGGCATTCATTGGATGCACGAATGGCTGTTGGCAGTTCTCTTAGTAAGTTTCCTTACAAGCACCAGAGCATTTACCATCTCCTTGATCTTGGGTGTGCTTTCCAACACTCAACCTGAGGGCATCCTCTCTTGCCACCAGATGGCACACTAGTGAATCGAGAACCTAGTGGAAGGAAAGAGTTGAGAGGTCAACTAAAATGAAGCTCCCAGTTGGGCATTGCTGAGGAGTCTGAGTGAGGAAAGGCTTTATAAAAGCAGAGGATGAGGTGTGCGTGATTTTCCCAGGGATCACAGACATGACAGAAAAGCAGAAAATGCAAATGCTACAGGAAGGTATGATTGGCACAGGTGATTTATAAGCGCTGAGTTTGTCCATGTGGTTAAGGCAGAAAATAGAGGGGCTGACTTGGCTCTGCGGAGGAAGCTGCCCTGAATAGCAGAGGCAGGAAGTACCCAAACCGCAGGTGAATGCACCCAGACCGAAAGCCCGTAGAAAGGTGAGAGGGTAGGAGGGTGGAGGGTGGTGGCGCAGCCTGACCCTGCCTCCCTGGAGAAGAGCACTCTTGTTTGCGGTGGGACATCCTTCTCTAGCACTGGGGCACCCGGTGAACCGCCTTCCTAGAATATCCGTGGGAATGTGAGACCCACATACAGACTACTGGTTTCTTTGTGCCGCAGATGTTTTCCTGAAAAGACTGGGTCCAAGAAAACAGGGGTTAAAAAATACCGTTTTTACCCTGCTTTTGGTGCCCTTCAAGCCCACAATGGAGCTCCTGCACCTTATGGCCACATTCATCAGGGAACTTTAGCCAGGTCTGCTTACCAGGTCAGGGAGCAGCCTTTTCTTCTAGAGAGTGCCCTCTGTCTATGCCGCCACCCCCTAGTTCCTTCTCTCTTACTGCTCTCCCTGGCCACCAGCATCTGTGGCGTTCACCCCTGCAACTCTTAATTCTGTGCCCTCTGGGGTACTCTCTGCCTTCCATTCCACCATCCACCCACTCCCTCACAGACTGACTCCAAGGATCTTCCTCTCCTCCGTAGGACACCACCTGTCCCTGAAACTGCTGCTCCTCCAACAGTAGATGCAGGTCAGGGCTCCTCTTCTCCCATGTCCTCCCTCTGTACAATACCAATATCCAGGGCCCAAGCCTAGGGATGCTGGTTTAATTGGTGTGGGGTGGGCCTGCATGGCGGTGTTTTGTTTCCTTTTAAGCCCTGTGGGTGATTCTAGTGTGCAGCCTGGGGTTGTTCCTCCTTGCCACTGTCACTAATCAGTCTTGTTCAATGAAGATGTGAAGGTTGGCTTCTTCTGCACCCCCATGTGTTGCACGCCCCATGCTACCATGTCCTAGGACATTCTGGTGCCCATCTAGAAGGCCGTCTAATCCAGGTCTAACCTGGAAATTCCTGATTCTCCTTTACCAGTGGAGTCACTGCCATCTCTATCCCACCATGGATTTTATCATCTCCTTCTTGGCCCCCCTCTCCATTTCTTCCCAGAAAGATTTCACAGTGCCCTTGGTGACCACCCCATGTGTGTTGGAAAGACTGCAGAGAAGCGTGTGACCCTGATCCTCCAGCTTCAGGACTTTCCAGCAGCCACGTGCTCATCCAAATATCTCTAAATCAGTTTTCCTCCTTTAGGTCACTATTTTGCATTCTCTTTTGGTGCCCCATCTCTCCATTCCCTAAGCCAGAAACATGGTCTCTTGTTTCATTCTTCTCACTGCCCACATCCAGCCCATCTCAAGGCAGCTCATTCACCCAGTAAATGCCCATCTCTCCTCTCCACCCCCTCTCTCTGGTTAATGTTCTCACCATCTCTCTCATTTATTTATCTATTTTTAACTTTTACTGCCTTCTTTATTGTGATAAGGTAAACATAATTTCAAATGTACTATTTTAACCATGTTTAAAGTGTACAATTCCATGGCATTAAGTATATTCCCTTTGATGTTGGCATCATCTCTGTCTGGATTACTGCATTTGGCTCCTTAACTGACCTTCTCTCCAGTCCTGTCCCCTAAGTGCCATCCTTCACTGCTCCCAGAGGGTTCCCTCAAGACCTCAAGAACTCAGATCAGACTGGATCACACACTGGCCATCTTAGAACTCCTCTGTGGCTCCTCACAGGGCAGGTTCACCTTGACCCTTACCATGAGAAAGGAGACCTTCTGTTGTCTTCCCTCTCTGGCCCTTTACATCTGATACTGCAGTGATTCCTCAGCATGCAACTCACTGGTTCTGCTTCTGTGATATTTGCCCTTTGCAGGCCTTTCTCCTTTTCTACCCTTCAGCCTGGCAAGTCTGCAGGCTTCCTTTAAATTGAGCGCAGGGAATCCTGTTCTGACCCTCACCCCCTCACCTCCTTGCATCTACCCCCTTGGTTTCCCAGCTGTGTGTTTCATACAATTACCATTCATTGGTAATGACCTGTGAGTCTATCTCCGCATCCTGGGCTGGAAGCCCCTTAAGGGGAGGGGCTTTTAGTCATCTTTGTATTCTTGGTCTCCAGGCCAAACCTGGGAGCTATTACCATTTCATCAATGAAGGGTGCCTTTCACCATTTCATCAATGAAGGGTGCCTTTCAGAAGTGCTTGCTTTGTTACTGATCCATCTTTCTTTGCCACTAATTACTAACATTCCAGCTTTATTTCTCTGTCTTCCAGTCCCCTACCGTCAATTAGTTCATGATCTTTAGACCAACATTTAAATCTATTTAAAGAGCGGCTTTATAAAAAAGCATGCTGCAGTGAATTTTTTATTTCATGATTTTAAACCGACTTTCAAATGGCTGGTCATTTTACAATGATCTATCGCTATTCCTTGAAACCTATATTGAATATTGAAACAGATTTTGTATAATCACTAAATATCCTGGACTTAATGTAATATCAAGACCTGGCATGCAGATAGAAAATTTCTTTAATTTTTAAAAGCTAAACAAATTTGCATTGTACCAAGGAATTTCTTTTTCAGACCCTGGACATAGGAGTATTGCAGTTAAAAACTCAAAAAGACAGGCAATCGTGTCAGCTAACAATTACTTATTCTTGTCCTCATGTCTAAATGCGAGTGGATTTTAATGAGTTCTAGCCAGATAAACACTTTAATCTCTGTATAACAGGGTTAAGGATATATCTGAACTCTTGTCTTACCCAGAAAATCTAGAAAATTCCTTTGGAGATAGAGTTGTGAATTCAAATGCGATCCATTTAGGGCAGTTCTCAAACTTGTTTATGGAGGTTCCTTAAATGGTTGGAGATCCTAGGGATTTGGGGTGGTGAGTGGAAGTATAAAGTTGTTAGGTAGCTCAATTTCTTTGAAAGCTCATATTTTTCACCCCCTGGAAATTTTACATTTGAATTTTACCTTCTATTTTACTATATGTAAAATAATACAAGAGATTTTTTTAAATTGTCACTCAGTGAAATCAACCTTCAAGAAC
Source organism: Cabassous unicinctus (assembly GCA_029593785.1). Lineage (NCBI taxonomy): Eukaryota > Metazoa > Chordata > Mammalia > Cingulata > Chlamyphoridae > Cabassous > Cabassous unicinctus. Next base: position 13,527 of record JAQZBX010037085.1, on the reverse strand, counting down.
ACTTGCAAACAAATACTAGTTTGGAGAACCACTGCTCTATAGAATGATGTCCAAAATTATCTAACCATCTTTCTATTCTGCACTTGCACATTTCCGATGTTCTAGCCATTCCTTCATAAGCACTTATTGAGCACTTTCTGTGTTCCTGGTGTGCTCTGTGAGGCATTGGGGCTGCAGAGATATAGAAACAGGCTTTGCTTTGGATTCTGTAAGCTCACAGTTCAGGGAAAGGGGGGCGGGGGGAGGGTTCTTATAAGACTGGCTTTTCCTGAATCACTGTATACCTTCATACTTTGAGAACTTTGCCTTTGCCTCTCTCCCTTCCTTAAATTCATATGGAAACACAAAAAACATAACCAAACACAAATACACACATCAGGTCTTCTTGGCTCAGCCCTCCCAGGCCATCCCCCTGAAGGTTTTCATGGCCCTGCCTAGTAGCAGCTTTCTTTGAGCCCTGTAGCATGTACCTCACCTAAATGTTTTTATTTCATTTGCATTGGGTCTGTGACTCCTACACAAGACTGTAAGTTCCCCTTCAGCATCTAGTTCACTACCGTAATAGTAATTATGCAATAGGAGTGTGTTGAAATGTAAGACTTAAATGATTACTATGCTGGGCCTTAGCATAGTAGAATGTGGACAATTCTGGGATCCTCCACTGCATGGCTTCCTTCAGTTTGTGTGGGTAACGAAGAGTTGATTTCTCTCTCAGTGCCTTTGGGTAAGAGCATTTTTGAGGACTCGTGTGGTTTCCACTGAGCTCATACCCCTCCCTGAGTTTTATTCTATTTCCAGTATCATCTACTTGTTTTTAAAGCCTCATGGGTATTGTGGGCAATTACAAGGATCTTTCCATCTTGGTTTTCATCCAGTTTATTCCGGTGGGGATATAGAAGTATGTCAAAAACAGTATGATAGACAATCATTAGCTTTTTTTAATTACGAATTGTGGTTAAACAGTATATAAACCAAAGAGTAGTTGAACTACAGTGTAGAGGCTTTGTTCTTACTCACAGTTCTTCCTGCCATACTTCCCCAAAACTAGAATAGGCCTCTCTGCATGGGTTTTCTTCCCTGCCATTATTTTGCCTGGTTCCTTATATTTGTGTCCACAGGAGAAAAGGTTTTCAAATGACTTCCTTACTTTCAACCCCAGCTATAAATCCAGTCTTTGCAGGTTTAGACATTGGTGAAGGGTGAAAAGACCTTTGGGGGATCGTTGAGACTCTAGATTAGTTGACATGGTGTGAACACTGCTGAAGGAGATTGGGGAACCACATCCATGCTCAGTCAACAAGTTGCTTCTACTTACACAGTCCACGTCATTGAGACTCTTACATGGTAGAAGCCAGATCTGGACTCTCAGTTACTCTGCTAATTGACGAATCATTAAAAATGCAGGGATACCTCAAACAGAGATGTGGTCTGCCTTTTGATGGTGGGCCAAAGCCTTTTCTTCGAGTTTTGGTTGCCTGATAGGAGTTCTGAGCCGAGTTCTAAGTTGTCCTCCTTCTGATATACCACATTCAGAATACAGGTCTGCAATTTCTAATTTCAGTGTCCTTGACTAGTACTTGTGAAACAATCTGAATATAGAATCCTCTTAAGTTTTTGCTACTTTTAATTTAATTCATTACATTTAATTGCATAGCAGTCTTTCCTTAGTTGAGCTGCCCTTATGAAGTCTTTCTCAGTTATAATAGAATCAGCAACTCTCTCCCTCACCCTCCTGTACTCATACTTCATACATTTTCATTTCATAACATGTAATTAATTTATACATAATGCAGTATCAAGTCCAACTTCCATAAATGGGTTTGGGAATAAAAACAAAAAAAAACTCAGATAGTGTGAGTAGAAGAGCAAAGACACACTAGAGAAGTGCCTTGCACTTCAAAAGAGCCTTGGGCCATAGTCAGTGTACTTTAAGAGGGAAACTTCTAGGTCATTCTGCCTGGAGGCTTAAATGAGCTTGTACTGTAAATGCCTCCTTTGCAAAAGGTAGTATGAGAGATGGGAACGAAGATGCAGTTCATGCCTCAAGCACGGCTGTGTGGAACAAATGTCACAAATTATTTTTTTTAAATGATGTGATTTTAAAGAATGTTGAGGGGCTTACAGAAGCTAATATTGGAGGTCAGGGTGGTCATATAAGAAAGTAGCTGGGAAGGCATTAGGCTTCAGCTGGGCCTTGAAGAATAGTTGACTTTTGCACTGGTGAGGCGGGGGCCAGGCATAGCAAGTACCTGAAGAGGTTTTAAGCAGAGGAGGCATTTCTTTTCTCTAGAACTATTGTTAAAATCTTGCGTTGACTGTTCTTAAGTTCCCCATTCCTCCCTCAATTATGCTCTTTGAGAGCAAGCATTGTCTTTTAGGCCCAGTATCTAGCAAGTTCCCTGGCATAAATAACTTTTCCGATATTCCTGGAGTTCTAGCCCAGGGCCATTGTTCCTAGTAGTGGTTGGTTCCCAGAGTGGTAGGTTTTGCCTACCATCTTTTATTTTATTTTATTTTATATTACTGCATTTATTAGCATGTTTTCAGGGAAGACAAAAGAACTCTTAATATCAGCCTTAGCCAAACATAATTAGGGAAGTAATTTGCCAATGCAAAAAAATCCTGATGTAGATAAACCAGTTCAACAAACATTTGTTGATAATTTGCTATGTAACCAACACATTTTAAAGATGTATAATATCAGAGCAATTTCAAAATCGAGTTAGAATACCTTTTTGAATTATATCACTTTCAACAAGAAGCTCTACTCTTTTTTTTTTTTATTTTTTTTATTGTGGGACATTATAAAAATATTCAAGATGATTTGGAAAAATGAGAATAAACATAACCCAGAATCCCACCCTATATCTATTTTCATTTTATAATGTAAGTTTGAGAGTGGAACTTATGTGTCATTTATCTTGAAAGTAAAATGCTGAATGCTTCTGGTGGTAATTTTTAAAATTAATTTTTAAAACTTTAGAAGTAATGATTTTGAATTTTGAGGCCTCCTCTTTTGGAGGTTTACTTAGCAGTTTTAATTATTGACTTAAGTCAAACTCTTTTCTTAGAGCACCAAAATTGGCACCTGTCATCTTTTGGGGATAAGTCAGTGGACTGTTAACATCTGTTATAGGGGTTGAGAGATGAGGAGCCTATCTTTCCTTCAGTCTTCTATATGTCACGGATTGAAAGGAATGTTTTTATGACTGTGCTAGGAGAAAAAGTACAATTTAGATTTCTTACTCTGAGGATTCTAAGATCTTGGAGTGGATAGAGGAGGTAAGATAATGGATGTATGTTATGGATTGAAAGGAATGTTTTTACGACTGTGCTAGGAGAAAAAGTACAGTTTAGATTTCTTACTCTGAGGATTCTAAGATCTTGGAGTGGATAGAGGAGGTAAGATAATAGATGTATTTTACGGATTGAAAGGAATGTTTTTACGACTGCTAGGAGAAAAAGTACAATTTAGGATTCTTACTCTGAGGATTCTAAGATCTTGGAGCGGATAGAGGAGGTAAGATAATAGGCATAGACTACTGTACAAGCCACCCGGCTGACGGGGCTGAACATGTTTTGGGGGATTTAGTGACTTGGAGTGGTTAGGCGGCAGCGTCCATGAAGAGGCTGGCATAGCAAGGGAGGGAAGAATGTTTGTGGGACCCAGAGTAAATGGCTAGAAATGAATCCCATGAAAGTGCCCTACAAACTGTACATGCCGCCGCCTCTCTTACAAGCTTTGAGGCTGGTGGGCGAGGTGTATTGTGTTAAAAAGGTGGTGTTTTAGGCGGATGGCTCTAACAGCGTTATAAAGTAGGACCGGTTGGGTGGGCAGAGACTGGTGGCAGGGAGATCGTTTAGGAAAGGATGTTCTCTCTCTGCAGTGGTAAGTGGCCAGTCTGGGTGGAGCGGCAGGAGTAGGAAGGCATATAGGATGTGAGCTGGAGGCTGCCGGCGAGGGAGAAGTCAGGCAGGGTCCCATGTGGGACGCTGAAGCTGTTCACTTAACCTGGGGAGTGGGCAAGTCACGAATGATTTGGCGAGAAAAGTGTGTTGCTAGAGTAATTGTGCTTAACATTTATTATGTGTTTTCTGTGTGCCCAAGCACAGTTCTAAGGGCGTTACATAACAGCCTTTTGAAGTAGGTGCTATTACTATCCCCGTTTTACAGATCAGGAAACTGAGGCAGAGTTGATAATTTAGCCGAGGGTTACACACTTAGTGGCAGAGCCCAGGATACAAATCTAGCAGATTTAATTCGAGAGCCAAGCTCTTAGCTGGTATGTTGAGATGCTTTACGGCCTCACCATAATATTCTAGCATTTATTAAAAACTGTTCAATCTGTTTTAAGCTCTTTTATACCTTTATTTAATTCTCATAAGAACTCTATGAGATGAGGGTATTTTTATCTTCATTTTCCAGATGTGGAACTGTGGAGTCTGGTCGAGTGACCTGCCTGGGGTCACACAGCTAGCTAGGTAGGGATTTTGGAAAGTCAACAAAATTTACTGGATTGTAATATCTCCATATACCATTCGAAAATTGAATCGATTGAAATGTGTTGCAATAGAAATTCTTTAGAAGAGTTTTTGGATTGGATTTGCTATCAATATTAAACATATTCACTTGGAACTGTTCCTTTTATAAAGGAGATAAATAATTGAAATTATAGCATCTCCATTTACTGCTGCCTCCATCTTCATTATTTTAAGACTCTGTACAATGCTGAAAATAATCCCAGCCACTCAGTTTCCATATTCTGACTGTTCCATTCAGATGCTGAGCCTCCATGGCACAGATAGTCTCACTTTGTTTAGCACTTCTTGAGTTGTTGGTGTTTAATAACATTTAATGGTTATAATAGACATTATTGTTATCTTCTACAAATCAAGACTGCTGGGAGTGCTTTGATCTGGGGTACACTTTGCTTGAAATCATAGGAGCTACAATTCATGCCACAATTGAAAGGCATCCAGTGAAATAGCTATCCAGATAATAAACTGTAACTAAAATGTGACTGATCGTTTACACACACTTACAGGGAACAATTTCTGCCCAGATTCTTTGGAGCATCTTCTGTCTTGTTATCCAGGGACTCTCTCCCCTCTCTTTTCAAATGTGAACAGGTCTCTTTTTTAACTTTAACCTTGTTTGGCTATTCTGCCAATTGCCATAGCTCTCCAAAGAGCATTTCTACACTTGCAGCCTTGACCTCTGGAGCAAACAAGAAATTCCCACTCAACTGAAATTGCACTCTTGGATTTTCAGTGGTCTTTTTCCAATCAAATTTGGGGGCCTTTTGTTTGTTCCCTTTGATCTTGCTGAGGCATCTGCCTTCCCTTTGAAGCATTCTAAGGCCTTGCCTCCCTTGCTGCTTCTCTTTAACCTCTCCCCTTCCTCTCTGGTGGTTCTGTTTTCATCTCTTATGACTCCCTGCCCTCTTGACTGGAAGAGCCCTCCCAGATCGGTACTTGGTCTCTCCCTCCTTCCTAACAAACCCTTTGCCTTGATGATCCAGTCCTGTCTCAACTTCACATACTGGGGCTATACCACTGACTTCCTCTGCTGAGAAGTCCGTCAACTTACAGATCACACCTGTGGGCTGGTCTCTTTCTCACCTGTCCCAATCCTTTTCTGATCATGTCCCCTTTCCCCACCCCCAGCTGTCCTGAACTAGTTCTTTTCTGGGATATGGCTTACCTTGGTGTCTTTGTACTGCTGCTGTTTGCCTCCTCACTGCACCTTTTCTTCACCTGGCTTTGGGTGGCTTTGACTCCTCCTTCAGAACTCAGGTGAGTTCTTGTCTCCAACCTTGTGCATATGTGGAAGGGACAGAAATCTGATGCACATGAACCATTTCCCCCATGATCTAGCAGAAGTGATGCTGGAGGAGGCTGCCTGTACTGAAAGCCCTCCATGGAATTCTGTTATCCTATTGCCCCACCTTACCTCACCTCACCCAGGGACTTTTTCTTCTGCCTTCCTCACCCAAACCATCAGGAAGTCAGCTTTTCATTTTCTTCATCCCGCTATAACCCATAACCATTAATGTCTAACTCTGATGGTGTGTTGCATCTCTCTTATCCTCCTTATTCTTGACTCTATTCTGTAGGTTCTTATTACTTCTGCCTGGAGGAGGACCAGAGCTTTTCACTGATTTCCTTAAATCTAACTGATTTTTTGGTATCCCACTGTGCATGTCAGTTTTCTGCTGAAAACCTGTAGTGGGTCTACATGGTCTCCATGATAAATCTCGTATACCTGATACTCAGTGCTTGGTCTGGTCCCATCTTACTTTGTAGACTTAGTCTTACTTACCCTACATTCTCCACAAGGAACCCTTTTTTCCAGGCAGGCTAATTTCTCTATATAGCTCTAAAGGCCTCGTGTGCCATCCTCAGTGCCACCAACCCTTTCCTCATGCTGTCTCCTCCTCCCCCTCCTCTCCCTCTTCCGATACTGTCAAGGTCCAGCCTACCCATTACTTTTTCTTCAGCTTAATGCTGAATCTCCTAGCTAGGTTTCGCTTATTCTGGCACTTAGCAGCTCTTTGCTACTTGAATGTGTATAAGAACCACGTGTGAACACTTGCATGGATTTTTTACTAGCACCTAGCACAGTGCTTCTGCCAGTTATAATTAATGAGCAGATATTTGAGTAAGTAAATGCATGGATGAATGAATGAATTGGTGATTGTGAATTTTCTAAGGCTCAAGTTTCATATTCTGATTCTAAAGTTGGCATCTTTAAACTGGTTTCCTCTTTTTAAAACCATGAAACCCTTTTAAGGCATTGTGTTGATCAGGATGAAACTCAACAGACACCATGAAAGGTCTCATGGTCTGATCTTTCAGATGGGATTGTGACTTTCTGCCCTGTTTGGTTGGAGATTCGTAAATAATTCTATCGGTGAACACTGGCATCTAAGGAGAATTACGTAGAAATAACTGCTGAATTCAGAGTTGAGGAAAAAGCCAAGTTATTTCATATACATTTTGCCAAGAGTGTCAGGCCAATAGTTTTTTTTCATAGTGTGAGCTTTTGTTCTTATTGTTTCTAAGCTCATGCCCATGCCATAGTGAGGTCCATATTTAGAATGGAAACTTGACCCAGTTGTATGTTTAACCTAGAGAAGGCCATGACACTCCGCGAGTCCTAGCACCTTTAGGATTAATTGAGGTTTGCACAAAGTAACTTAATTTTCTAGATGGACCTACGTGACTTTAGATGGAACTATCTTTCCAGCCATAAATAGTAGGGCAACTCTGTCATATTTTTATTTACACAGAAGATGGAAAACGATATTGGGAGAAATCCTTTATTTTATCTTCAAGGAAGAAGATCATATTCAAAATGGTTGTCATTTTTCTTGGCAGGCTCTTCTCAACCATCTGTGAGTTCAGAGGAACTGTCTCCACCATCCATTTATCCAGCACAATCAGAGTTAATCATCAGCGCAGGCGAGGAGATTAGGCTGCTATGCACCGATCCCGGCTTTGTCAAATGGACTTTCGAGATCCTGAATCAAATAAGTGAGAGTAAGCACAGTGAATGGCTCACGGAGAAAGCGGCTGCCACCAACACAGGCAAATACACGTGCACCAATGAAGGCGGCTTAAGCAGTTCCATTTATGTGTTTGTTAGAGGTAAATGTGTGCCTTTCTTTGATGCTTTGCTTCAGAGAACTTAATGTCCTGTTCTTAATTTGGGGTGGCATATAGATGACTGAGCCATAGATACAATATTACCTGCTAGGTAATCTAGAAGGCCTGAAACCAATTTTTTTTTTTTTGGTTAGTTTTCCCCATCTTTTGATATACCTAGTAATAGTAGCTCTGAAGGTCCGTAAGGTCGTGGTACTCTTCCTAATGTGGTTGCAATAGGTTTAGCCCATTTGTCCTGATGCTCAGAGTAAACCCCAATGATAAATTAGGCCCTTTGGGAAAGCTGCATTTTAATGCCTTGAGAATACTACATACTCTAACTTAGTAAAAACACTTCAGGGGACCAAATGATACCCTAAAGGCCTAAACAGATCAACCCTTGAAAGATTTGACCCACTCTTAAGGAGTAAATTCCAGCAAAATTATGAGATCAGCTAAGTATCCCAGTAAATACCGGTTCAAAAATTGTGACCTCTTAGACATAAAAGAGAAAGAAATACTATGGTTGGATTTCTATACCCTTTTTCCTGTGTTAAATTCAGTGATTCATCTGTGTTTGTACTTTCACTATCCTTGTCAAGAGTAGGGTATGCTGGTTGTACCTTTTTGCTGATGTATCAGTGAACAGCCTAAGAGGCTTGCCCGGGTTACAGGAGAAGAGCAGGAGTCCTAGTTCTACACCTAGGTTTGGACCTGGACTGGGCTGTCGCTGAAACAGACCAGAGGTGGGAGGCCTCACCCGCAGTATTGTAGACATTTGGTGGATAAAATTATCCTAGATTGAAGGTTTACTGAGCAACTTCAAGGGGCTCCCTTTCTTGCTGCAACATTTGAGCAACATTTCCTGCTCTGTCCTCAGGTAATTGTTGGTAGGGAGATGGAATTGTGTAAACTCTAGCATGCAATTTCAAGGGTTAATAATGCTGATTTACATGTTAGTTATAAAGAAGGCTGCTGAGAAATTCACTGTACCTCTCCTCTGTTTATCAGTTGTCCTTTCGTTGGTGGCTAGTTGAAGAGAAATATATGTGATAAGCCATTGCTTAGCCCTTGGGTATGCATGGTTTTATAATTTAGAGCCAACACGTGTGCTGTTCTTTGACATTCAAGAAGATACTTCATACTTTTCAGGCGGTAATGAAGTATAATTCTACTTACTAATAGGATGAGTAGACAACTGAATGAATCAGGAAAACTACCATATTAGCAAAATAGCTTGCGAGAGGCCACGAACTTTCTACACAGGGAAGTCATCCTCAGTAACTTCAAACTACACTTAATATATTACTGGTTCAAGATATTTGGATATTTAAGTAGTCTAGGTGACAGCAATGAAAGACCCAAGCCACCAAAGAATAGTATAAAAAAAAAAAATCCACATATGACCAAAGTTCAACCAGCATGAGTTAATTTATTTGCAGAATAAATTAGTAAGGCTAGGAGATACATAATGCATTTTAGGAAACTCTTTTTCAAAATTGGTCAAAATTAAATGATAAAAAAGAAGTGTATTTCAATTATGTCAGTCATTTTTGTGGAACACCTGATTTCCAGATGGAAAGGACATTACATTTAAATTTTCTTTTCTTTTTAATCTCTTGGTCCAGCCATACGTACATTATCATTACACAGTAGAAGGTGGTAGTGTATTGTGTAGTTAGAATCAGGTTTGTCTTTGCTTATATGAGGTCCCAGTCTGCCTGAGGCATGCCCAGTCCATGCCTGTGGTCCATCTTTCACTCACAATTGTGTCCTGGTTTGGATAATAAATTATTTGCTGTAGCGTTCCTGGGACTCACAGCTCCCTTTGTGCGTTTGAAATGGTTTGAACTGCCAGAAGTTGTATTTTCACATATATCTTTTGAGGAATATGAATAGAGTGAGACGCACATTTTTTTTTTACTGGGTGGCCTGCCGATAGCTTTCTAGATTCTGTTCAGAAGCTGAAAGATCAGGAGACTGAGACCCGGAATGGATTCCACACAGGGGGTAGAGGAAAGCTCCTGGTGGGAACCATCAGATTGACTTATTCTTGGCTAATTCTTTTTGCAGTAACTGTTGTAATAAAATATTCTTAAGAGTTTTAAGAGCTCAGATTTTGGCATTTGGTCAGACCTGGGTTTGCCATTTCCTGGCCACGTCACTTTAGGAAAGTTGCTTAACTTTTTTTGAGCTTCACTTTCTTCACCTGTAAAATGGGGTAATGATAGCACCTACCACAGGGATGTTTTGGGGATTAAATGAGGTTAACACATGTAATGCTTCAGACTTAGTGCCTGACACATGGAAAGTGTTATGCCAGTAAACTATGATTTATTATTATTTGGATAAATTTTGGTTTTGCTTGCATAGAAAAAGTCAGTGGCATTTGGCCACTAGGAATTGTTATGAAAGGCAACATTTGAAATGTTTCAAAAAATGTTTTTATTGCTTGTGACCAGCCATTCAAACTACTAACTCTTGGTGTGCTTACAGATCCTAATCAGCTTTTCCTTGTGGACCCACTCCTGTATGGGAAGGAAGACAATGATACCCCAGTCCTCTGTCCTCTGACAGACCCAGCGGTATCGAATTACTCCCTCAAGCACTGTGAGGGAAAACCTCTTCCGGAGGACTTGACATTTGTCCCTGATCCCAAGGCCGGCATCTTGATCCGAAGCGTGAAGCGCAGCTATCATCGACTTTGCTTGCGTTGCTCTGCTGTCCGGGAGGGCAAGTTGGTGCTGTCAGATAAATTCATCCTGAAAGTGAGGGCAGGTATGGGCCCTTTCTTATTTTCTTCTTGCAGTTAGAGAATCTGTTGATTCTGAGGAAGTCTTCTCTCTTCTCATTGGTCCATCTTTGTGTGTAGTAAATCAGACAGCTTCAAAATCATGTCAAAATATTGTCAGCTTCTAGTGAATTCTTGACACTTCCAACCCCACCCATCCGTTTCATGATTTCATCCCATCTGCCTTTAGCTGAGGTGGGTGTGGATATGTCTGTCATAAATTGGCATTTAGACTTCACTGGGGACTGTAGTTAAACCTGCTGACAGCAAGATACCCCACAGTTTCATAATTGCAAGAAGCATTACTTCCAAGAGAAACCCTTTGAGGGAAGCATTATTCACCATTTAAAATGAGGAGTGTACAGATCATTCACTCTGATTTATTATTGATGCTGAATTGACTTTCTCCTCAGCTGGTTTCTTTTACTGTATTCTCAAACCATCCGTAATCTGTGAAAGTACCAACTGGCTATGGACCTTATTATTATTGTGGCATAATGTAGAGTATTTTGGTAGCTGGAAGGTAATCTAGGCTTTGTACCTTAGAGGTCATCTAATTCAACACCAGTTGGCATTCAACTACTGAATACAGATTCTCTTAAGGCTTTTGGAAGAGTATGCTTATTGAAATTAAGGAAAGCTTGATTATTTAAAACTTAGAATTTTCAGAAACAAGCCAGGTATTTTTTACTATGCTTGTTTGTTTAAAAGAATGTAATTATTTATAGGTCACATCCTCATGTACCTATTGGAGTTTTCTGAGATAAAGATTAAAGCTGCTTCACCATGCCAGGGCTTCTAACTGTTTTGAAAAAAACATTATTCAGAAGCATTGTAATCTCAAAGTAGACATTCATATCTTTTTTTCTCAATATTAATGAATTTACTTGAAGGGTGAAATATTTAATTGCTGATGTCTTCAGATAGACAAATATTGCAGATATGTTAGTACCTTACTTTATCTTACTTTGTTTTTTGTTTAAAAGACCAGAAAATAAGCTGTGCACATTTGAGGAAAAATGGTAAGGTAAAATTTCATGGTGACAAATTATTTGAAGGCTGCATTTCTTTTTATTTTAGCAATCAAAACAGTACCAGTTGTTTCTGTGTCCAAAGCAAGGTATCTTCTTAGGGAGGGAGAAGAATTTGCTGTCATGTGCACAATAAAAGATGTGACCAGTTCTGTGCTCTCCATGTGGGTGAGGCAAAATGGTCCGGTGAGTTAATTGTTTCATTCATTGTTATTAATATATTGTTTTCTTTGCTTGGGAGAGCTTAAGATTTTTTTTATTGCGTATCTGAGGTGAAACTGTCTCCATATATGTAGGTATGTGCGTTCGTTATTAGTAACAAATAAATGTCATTTTGTAAATTTATTCTGAGAAAGTTGAAAAGAACTTTTGACTAGTTATCAAGCTCTTTTTTTGAATGGTTTTAATAGGGAAATAAAAAAACCCCAAAATGATTAATGCACAAATACATTGATTTAAAGCTATTAATAATAACTGGTTAAGCCAGATTATTAAACATATTGGAAAGAGTTGCCAGTTTTTTCCTTCCATATTTAAAAAGGAAAAAAAAAAAGGTTCTCAGATATTTACCAGGAAGCTCTTCTCTCCCCACAAAGTGGCCTATCCATTAAGTAGTTACATTGTATTGAGAGATGGGTTTCTTTTTATATGGATCTGATTTCCTCCTTTGGGGCTGGTTACCTGAGATTAAGTTGCTAATGGTTTTCTATTTGTTTAGTCACCATTAATAAAATGGTTATCTTTCACCTGAAACATTTGGACCTGTTCAGGCTCTCCTTCACTTAACAAATGCATATTGAATGCCTACTAGATGTCAGATACCCTGTTAAAATTAAATAAATTTTAGCTGGTTATACTTGAAGTTGTTTTCTTTTTTCCCCCCTCAAAATGCTCATATAAATAGTAAGGTCTTTAAACTGCCTAATATCATTAGTATTTTATTTTAAAATTCCCATTGACCAAGTTTCCAGTAGTTTTTTTTTTTTTTTTTTTTGGAGTAATCTTGGCCATTTAGCTAGTTAACTATCACAGTGGGTTTTTTTAATGTCGCATGTATACATTACATTGGAAGAAAAGAAATACTGTATTTTGCTCCTCTCCCCTTCCTCCTGTCCTGTATTCAACATTGGCAATTTCATGCCTGTTTAAAGAATTCTTTGCTGCACAAGTAACCATAGCAATTAGCATAATGCTAAGGCATTATGGTAGTATTCATGTAGCTCTGTGATGGATGATACCTTGCTACATGATGCTTGCCATCGACTAGGAGAATGGATGTTGCCATAGACTTGTTCTTTCAAACCAATGACTCAGAAGAAGCAGGTTTTAGTTTTCATATCATATAACAATAAAAACAGTAGCTTCATATGGATTTTTGGCTAATCTTACAGGCACAATCTCATATTAATTGGCTTTCTATAATCCTTGATTTCAGTTGAGAGAACACTTTAGACTGTGTGTGTCTTTGGGTCTCTGTATAACTTGAGATGAGAAATTAAATTGCCCCAGGCAGTTTTGTTCTGAACCATTTTTCCCAGGAGCCCTGCATGCCATTCCCAATTAATCCACGGGTGCTAGTAGATAAGCCCTTAGTGTTCGGAGCTCTTTGGGGAAATCCCAGTGTGTCCCTCCAAGGGCTAAGAAAAACCAAATCACGTGCAAACAATATGTAATGTGTGACTTGCAGATGGGGCTCCTGGCTCTGTGCCAAGGTTCATCCATGAATCTTTTATTGATATCCTTTGGCTTCATCTGGAATGCTGTTAGCTCTGTTAGCACTACCAACGTGTTTTAAAAATCCACAGTGTTTGATTCTGACCATGTAAAATATAAGATGAACTCACAATGACGTTTAGGGTCAAATGGAACTATTTTTAAAGTTAAGTTTTTGCAATTATTTGCTGTTTGTTTTAACCTAAAAGAGTCTCAGCACTTGTAAACCTTTGGTTAGCCTCTCTAATGCATAAATCCTACTGTTTTTATTTGCTTTTAACTATGATCTTTGACATATCAAAATGGGTATTTATATTGCATCACTTACGCGGAGCAGGTGTAGCC